>CAUYQG010053058.1:0-34391 GCA_963574415.1 Tarsius wallacei
ACTTGTAAGGCTGTGGGGTAAGTATCACTGTAGCCCAACTGGTGGAGGCTGGGGTGGCCGTATGTGGCCACTGAACTCAAGTCTGGGCGACGGTTTGAGACGCAAAATAAAAAAAAAAAAAAAAAGACTAAGGACAAAGAAAAGATAAACACACGAGGCTTTCTGAAAGAATGCTGACAAGAGTTGTGACTGTGAATAACAAGGGCATTTTTTTCCTGTTAAAAAAAAAAAGTCCCAGTTTTGGTTAAGTTTGAAGTGACACTGAGACATTTAAGTAAAAATATCTAATAGAAGAAGTAAAAAAGATCGGGAGTAGACAGCACACAGCACATGGGTAAGAACTAAATCATGAGACTGGTGAAAGAGACAAAGCTAGAACTCAGGGAAATGCCTATATCTGGCAGGTTAAGAAGAAAAATAGGGATTCAATGAAATACATAAAGTGTAGTGGCTCTCAGACAAGGCAACTTTGAAAGTTGCCCTTCCCTCAATACTCTCTTCCAGAGATACTGATAGTTATGCTTATTTTCTATCCCAGGTCAAAACAATTGGACCAATGAAACTGATGAAGCAGAACATTAGTTTCATTGGGGAGTAAGGGATCTGAAAAGATCTTGAAGAAGGGGCTATCTGATGACATTTAAAGAAAACCTTCCAGAAAGAACAGGCAGGGAACCCACACCACAAAGAAAATTTGAGAGATTAATTCCAGGCAGGCCAAAAAAAAGGGGGGGGGGGCGGTGCAAAAAGGAAAGAATAACAACAATCAGGAAGAAAACATCATAAGAGAAGAACTAAAAAAAAAAAAGCAACTTTAGCTTTCTGTCACAGAAGAGAACAAAAAAATTTCAACTACATTATCTTCTAACTAAAAAGAAGGATAAGAAATGAAGATTACTCTTTCATAGAGACCAATACAAATGAAATAGCTCAATTTCTGATCCCATAACTCAAAAAAGGAAAAACTCACTTATACTACTTAAACTCAGAGGCTGCTGCAATCAAGCACTGATGCTGGCACAGACTAAACAAATGGAACCCAGCTACAGAGCCACACTTATACCCCAGTCATTTCTTTACAACGGTGCCAAAGCAATCCAATGGGGAAAGGAAAGTCTTTTCAATATACAAAGGGAGACCCCCAAAAGACTCCAATTTATTTATTAAAAAATTGTATATTTATTCATACATGTTTTACTTCAGTCACCTTCAAAGTACTCTCCATTTGATGCAATATACCTATCGAATCACTTTTTCCACTGCCCAAAACAGTTTTTGGATTCGTCAATTTTGATGCTTTTAGTGCTTCTACTGTTTCCTGTTTCAACTCCTCCACATCGGCAAAATGTTTTCCTTTGAGGATTTTTTCATCAGGGAAACAAAAAAAAAAATGTTGCTTGGGGCGAGATCAGGTGAATAGGGAGGGAGGGGCCCTGGGGTCATGCTGTTTTTGGTTAAAAACTGCTGAATACTCAAGACAGTATTATACATGAATATGCAGGCAGGCACATTGCCAGGGTGGAAGAACCAGTCATCTATTTGCCACAACTCAGGATGTTTCTTCTGCAAACAGTAATGCAACCTTCTCAAAGTTTCCAGATGAAAACTTCAATTGAGCATTTGCTCCAGAGGAACAAATTCTGAGTGTACGACAAGGGACTCGCCTTCCAAAAGATAATTCTGGTTTTTTGGGGTCCCCCCTCCTAAAATGCTGGAAACATTAGATATAAATAAGAAAAACAAACCTCAACCTTTACTTCATACTATACACAAACATTTGTCAAGATGGATGACAAATCTAAACATAAAGTTAAAATGACCAGGGGCGGGGGCTCACACCTGTAATCCCAGCACTTTGGGAGGCTGAGGCAGGAGGATCACTTGAGCCTAGGAGTTGGAGACCAGCCTGGGTGACAAAGCAAGACCTCACCTCTACAAAAAAATTAAAAAATTAGCCAGGTGTGGTGGCATGTGCCTGTAGTTCCAGCTACTCAGGAGGCTGGGGCAGAAGGACTGCCTGAGCCCAGGAGGTTGAGGCTGTGATAAGTCATGATTGTGCCACTGCATTCTAACCTAGATGACAGAATGAGATACTTCCCCTCCAAAAATAAGTTAAAATGACAATACTTTAAAAGAAAATGTATGTGAATACATTTGCCATGTGGAAATAGGAAAAGGTTACTTAGGTCACAGAATATAATAGTCACAAAAGAAAACAATCAATACATTAGAATTCACCAAAATTTAAAATATCTCTTCAAGCAAAAACATAATTAAGATAATTAAAAGGCAAGTCACATGCTGCCAGAAAATACTGAGAAAGCATCTAGCTGACAAAGGATTGGTATCCAGAATATATAAAGAACTCTAATAACTCAATAATAAACCAGCAAACAACTAGATTTAAACTCTCACATGTTCATGGTCAGATGGTAAAATGACACAATCACTTTGAGAAAAGGTCTGTTGATTTTTATAAAACAAAATATACACCTATCTTATGATCCAGCAATTTTGCTCCTATATATTTACCCAAGAAAAATTAAAATATATGTCCAGAAAAGACTCGTAGAAGATTGTTTATAATAGCTTTGTTCATAATAGCCAAAACTGGTAACAGCCAAGTAGGAGAATGGTTTAAACTGATTATAGTATTTTCATACAATGAAATAAAAATCAGCGGTAAAAAAGAATGAATTATTGATACATATAACAGTGTGGATGTCAAAAGCATGCTAAAAAAAAATCCTTAGACTTAGAACACATTGTATGATTCCATTTATATGAAATTCTAAAACGGGCAAAAGTAATTTATGGTGAGGGAAAACTCAGAATAGTGGTTACTTGTGGGCAGGGAGAGGCAGAGATTGGGAAATGGTGATGGTAATGTGCTATATCTTAACAGGGGTTTAGGTTTCTTAGGTATATGCATCTGTCAAAATTCATCAAATGATCCACCTAAGATCTGTGCACTTTGTGTATACATTTTACCTATAAACAGAGCAAAAACTCATAAGCAAATTTTGAATTTTAATTAGTTAAATACATGCTAAAGTGTACTGGAAGCTGAAACTTATTTAGAAATGCATAAAAAAAAAAGATGGACTGAAGGTTGGATAGAGAGTAGATAGTTGTATATATATGTGATAAAGTAAATTTAGTAAAACGTTAACTGTAGAATCTAGTGGCTCAGTATGAGAGTTCACTGTGTTATTTTCTCACTTTTTCTGTACATTTGAATATTTTCATTATAGGTTGGGAACAGAGAGAAGAAATACTCAGGAACACGCAGAAGCAGTTTTTCTATATTCTGCCAGTCTTAAACAAGACTGGGATGACAAAATGTAACAGTTTTTCTAATAAAGGTACATTGGTTTGTCGCAATTTGAGTTAAAAAATAATTCCTTCCCCATACTCTATTTCAAGAAAAATTGATACAATGAAATAACCTTTCTAAAGGGTAGAGATGACAGGCTAAGAAGCCACAGACAGAATCAACAAATTGGTGTGTTTTTATGGTAAACACATCATGACAAATTTCTATCTTAATTTCACGCTCTAGCTAAAATTAAGAAAGTCACTTCTTTACTCACCAGGTCATGAGCTTGATCAATTGTTAAAACACTGTTGTTTACTCTGTTACCAACTTCAATATGTACATCAGCTAATGACGATATAAGTTGTTTACATTCATTCTGCATTCGTGTGAATGGAACAGCAATTTCATCATAATATAAATGTTCTGAAAGGATATCAAGTAAACGTGGCTGCACAGTTAGGGTCACAGCTTTACACTCCTAAAATAAAATAGACAACAAGTAGTCATAGCAAATATACAAACATAACTTTATAGTTACATACATTTTCACTTTCAGACTACCAAGTTCTAAATTCCTATTTATTTTGTATCTATTATCTGTTACTACCCACAACAACATAGGTGCATAGAGAAAAACAGCTCTAAAATTTGAATATCAATGACTACAGAACATCTACAGGGAACTATTATAATTTCATTTTCTACCTAATTACTCTTATCTTACACTTATTTTGCAGAGAGAGATTTTAAAGTACATTACTGTAAAAAAAAAAAAGAAATCAGAAAAGAACATCTAACATGCACTTACTAAAAATGTTAATGAAAAACTCATTATTAGGTTTCTTAACAGTTGAACCCATAGCTTCACATTCCATACTGTAGAAATGGATATATAAAAGCTACTTATCTGTCCCAAATTTAACTAACCCTTCCCACTCTCTGTGGTGGCTGCCTGCCCTAGTCAGAGGGGGAATGGCCTCAGTGGTGAGCCATGAGGGGTTCTGAAGGAGTCTGGGTGATCAGCCCGGGCTTCACAGAGTGAGTCCAGAGAAGCTCTGTGAGGGTCCAGAAACCAAACTGCAAACACTTGCTGCTGAGTCTGAGAGGCACAAAAACAGACCATAACTGTCTCTCCAGCCCATCGATCGAGTCCTGCCTAAAAACAGACGAGCTTTGCTTCTTTCCAGAGCAAAGCAGGGGTCTCAGTTGCAATAGAGCATGGCTCCACTACTTTTAGACACAAGTTTGACAAATTGCAAAGGGGCAGTAACAAATAACTCTCACAGCAAGTGCAGACAGTTAAATTTCCAGAATTCCCGTCAATGGAATAAACAAAACCAGTAGGAAGTTTATTTGATTTACAGAAACAAGTCTTACACAAAATCACACATCTTACTAGACATTAAAGGTTAAAGAGGTTGGAAGGGAATGATTTATTTGGAAAACAAAGATTTTGGTTTAAATGTAAAGATTTTATTCCTTCTGTGACGGAAAATTCTGCCTTTGCTGCTCCCAATACAAATGGATTTCTGTACTCAAAGCCCCACCTTTTGCAAGCTTTCAGTGATATCTGAGAGTTATATAGAGGAGTGAATGACAAACAGTTTCTGGACTGCTACCATACCTACACATTTTTAATAGGGACATTTCTTTCTTTTTTTTTTTTTTGAGTTGGAGTCTCGGTCTATAGTCCAGGCTAGAGTGCAGCGGCATGCTCATAGCCACTGCAGTCTCGATCTGCTGGACTCAGGTGATCCTTCTGCTTCAGTCTTCCAAGTAGCTGGAACCACAGGCATGCGCCACCATGCCCGGCTAATTTTTCTTCTTTTATTGTACAGACAAGGTCTCATCAAGCTGCCCAGGCTGGTCTTGAACCCCTGGGCTCAGGCAATCCTTTACCCTTGGCCTCCCAAAGTGCTGGGATTACTGGCGTGAGCTAATACGCCTGGTCAACAGGAGTTTTAAGGAAAAAAGTCTAGGGTTAAAGGTAAATGGGACAGAAATAATGTCCAACATAATTTGGAATATTTTTCTATAACTGTTGAATTATCTTCACACAGAATTTTTTTTTTACTTTTCTGTTGTAAATTATAATGTCAATAATGCTAATGGTTAGCAGAAATTGGCTTACTTAATTTGTCTTTACTACTTTTGGAGCAAAATCTTACCTTTTGTAAAGCAGCCCATTCACAGATTACCAAAGCTACACTAATCCTCTGTAAGGCAGATTTGGAGTTCAAATGGAAGAGTAGTAACTGGCCCAGGGATTCAGCTGGTTTAATTTCTTGGGATACTATATTTACACCTGGATCACAAATACAGCAACAGAGTGCTCCTAACAATCTAAGAGAGAGAAAAAAGAAGTTACTATAGAAAATACCTGAAGTAAAATTTATCCTACTGAAGCTGTAACTTTTCCCACAGAAGATATAACTCTTGTCTTATCTTCATAAAGAAGATATAAGTTCTATTATAAGACTTCAAAAAACTTAAAAATATCTACTTACTCTTTAATTTTTTTCCTAGACTGTAGCTAGTATGATGAAGGGCCAGACACATCAGAGGAATCTTTTGTTGGTTAAATGACCCTTGAAGGCCAGGCCTATGAATTTATGGTTACCTGACAGTTAATGCATACTCACTTGGCGGCCATCATTCTGGCCCGCATAACCACAAAGTCCCTGGTGGCTGGGTCTTCCATGATGGTGTCTGCACCTGCAATATACTCCTGAAGTACTTCTTTACTCTGGCTTTGGCCTTGACGCACCTTACCACCTGTTTTTTCCTAGAGGAAAGAGGGAAGAAAAACAATAACTATCATTAAAACTTAATAGGCAACAACAAAAATACAATATTTGTTCAAAATTTTATGAATAAAAATTATTACTGATTTAGTCAGGGTCCTAATAAAATCACAATTTCTCCTTATTTATATTAAATTAATGAAATCACACTTACAATAAAGCAATACAGAATTCTTTTTTTTTTTTTTTTTTGAGTTGAAGTCTCACTCTGTTGCCCAGGCTGGAGGGCAGTGGCATGCTCCTAGCCACCACAGCCTCGACCTGCTGGGCTAAGTTGATCCTTCCACCTCAGCCTTCCAAGTAGCTGGAACTACAGACGCACGCCACCATGCCTGGCTTATTTTTTGATTTATTGTAGAGATGAGGTCTCGCCAAGTTGCCTAGGTTGGTCTCGAACCCATGGGCTCAGGCAATCCTCTCACCTTGGCCTCCCAAAGTGCTGGGATTATAGGTGTGAGCCACCATGCCCAGCCTCAGACTTCTTATATAGTTACCCTATTAATAATTATGAGCTAATATACAAATATATTACGTCCCTGCAAACTTACCTTGGCTCTAGCTTTTACTTCCAGCAACATATTTAAATCAATAGGTAAATGAGAAGGCTGCATCATTAAGCAAAGCCAAGCACCCATCCATGGGCAAGCAGCTGCGACCACATACTGAACTGATGCCTTGCTCAGCAGTTCCATCCAAACCTACAGTGTAAAAGCAGAACATGAACATGAAATTTTTCTAATATGTGCTAAAAAAAAAAAAACCTAATACCTATTTTCAGGACTACTAAAAACACTTTTAAAGTAGGAAATAGCACAGAGATTAACTTAAAAATTCAATATAGAGGCTTATTTTGAAATATAACACTGTTTTGTGATAGGTTTATAAGTCCCTGAAATAAATCCTTTGCATACATCATAAGGCTCAGTGTTAATGCAGTCGTATATTGAACACACACTTCAAAATATAAAAGCTCCAGATAAATATTCTCTACTAAATTTAGAGGTGGTAACATCCTGGTACAAATTAAAAACCAAATAAGTCTTGATTCTTGATCTTACTCAATAAGATGCCTAGCATTTAATGGGCTTGGACCAGCACATGGAAATAATACCACTGTTAATCCAAGGTTGTTAACAATTCAAGACTAACTTAACTGAATGTAAAGGTACAGATAGTGCCATTTCTCCAGATAAATGTTATTAAATATATCAAATGGCTTCTTCTTTGAAGATCCAGCACATATAACCAATCTTGCTAAGTAAGGAAAAAATTGCAAGTCTAAACTATGATAATCAGAGACTCTGTGTTACCAATAGATCTCAAAAGGTACTCTGCAGGATCTATTAAGCATACCAATATACAGCAAAATGAGGGCTGGAGAAAAGTATTCTTTCCTTCATTTTATTTTCTGTGTTGAGACTATCAGAAAGTGCTTAAAACTTGCCTAGTAGGTCACGTAATTAAGAGGAAGAATAGCCAATCGAAACTTACGTATTATATCCCATAAGAAGCCTAGTTCTCTGTCCCATCTTACAGATCTCCAGGCTTTTCGTATCTCTTGGATAGTTTCTCATTTCTTAAAGTGCCTGACCAACAGTTATAAAATTTTTTAAAAATCTACAAAGTTATTAGGAAAGGAACACAAATACATTCACTGTGTACCTTGTGAATGAGGTCCAGAATTTCCTGGCTGCTTTCTAAAACACAAAACTGAAAAATGTGTCGAAGCATATCAGGCAGGATAGGTATAAGCCAAGATGAAGAGTTCTAAAAAACAAAAACAGAATGAAAGCTATAGCATATAATTCTTGGATATCAGCTTACCTGAAGAATTTTAAGTTAAACATAGGTATTATTATCATGAAAAGATTACATGGCTTTATCAAAAAGGTTCAACTGGTAACAATTTTGTCAAGATTTTGAGACAATAAACACTACATTTATTATTCCAATGATTTGGAGAAATTACAAACATATAATCACTGGGTAGCAAAAAAAAGTGTGATTAACACTGAATTTTGCCTTAAATAAGTTGAAACCATCCTCCATATGGAACTAGCAACATCTCCTTGATTATATACACTATATATCAATCACTCCTTTGCCACAAACATTTGAAAAATGATCAGATTATTGCTGCTGAGCTAGATGACCAGAGTTTAAAGCTCTATGTGCTCAATAATAATTTAAGTAAGGAATTATAAGATAGCATTCAACCAGGAAAGTAAAAGTTTCTACTTGGAGTTCCTACAAAATTGAGGCAAAAGTCCGTGATCAATTTTTGATCTGAGGCCCTTTGAAAATCTGATAAAAGCTATACACACTCTTCTCTTAGAAAAACACACATATGTGCATACTTAGGTATAACACTTTGCTTAATTTCAGGGGTTCAGGGATCTCCTCAAGCCTAGGTTAAGAACCTCCATCTAAGGAATTTCCCAACAATTCAAAAGCCCACCCAAATCAAGCAACCAAATAGTGTTTAACCAAGGATCTATTATATGCCCAGAATTCTTAGAACGAGGAATCCCGTGCTCTCTATTGCTGTTCAAATAATTACAAGCTCAGTGAACAGAATCAATCATCTGAGAAATTCTAGTAACTAACTCATAGTATCTATTTAAGGCAAAAAAAAAATACAGTGTCTGGAAGGGACTAAAGAGAAATTTGAAATGCTTTCCTGAAATTCCAGAAACCCACAAGTTCTGGGAATAATGTATGTGTAATTTAGAAAGCTACCTAATTTGGTAGCTAATGGAAAACTAATGACAAAGATAGGACCAGGGTTGTATGTTCTCAAGATAGTTTGAAAGAAATGTAAAATGGGCTACAAAAATCATCAGCTGAGGAGCGTACTACTTTGCTATGCCTTAACTCTTTTTTTTTTTTTTTTTTTTTGTGATTGAAAAGGAAAGTGAAGCTGGGAAAAAGAAAAGGACTCTTTCTTTTCTTACTGGAGAGAATTAGGGACTATCTAAACAGAACAAGGAAAGCTGTAATAAGCAAATAGTTTAATATTACTCTTCCATAATCTCTTTTCACTTCTGATTCTCATATTTACCTATTTGTTTCCCATACCCTCAAACCCAGCACTGGCTTGCAGATGCCAAAGTTATGTCCATAAAGGAAGGTTTTCCCCCTATATTTATAATCAATAAATGTGATATAAACTGTAGTTGTCTTCTCAGGCTACAAACATTATTACCCTACTAAATTTTCGTTTAGAATTATTAAAAACTGGGGGAGGAAAGAATACATGAGTAGAACACAGGATTTTTAGGGTACTGGGACTTTTCTGTGTGATATTAAAGTTGTGGATATATGACATTATATGTTTGTCAAACCAACAGAATATACAGAATCAAGCATGAACTAATGTAAACCACGGACTTAGGTTGATAATGATGTGTCACTGTAGGTTCACTGACTGTAACAAATGTTCCACTCTGATGTGGGATGTTAATGGCAGAGGAGGCTGGGTAGAGGGCAGGGGATGAGGTATATGGAAACTCTGTACTTTCCCTTCAATTTTGCTGTGAACCCAAACTGCTCTAAAAAATAAAGGCGAGGCAAATAAGCATATAAAAAGATGGCCCACAGCATATGATGCCAGGAAAATACAAATTAAAACGAGATAACACTACACACCTACTAGAATGGCCAAAATCCAGAACACTGACATCAAATGTTGGCCAAGATGTGAAGCAACAGGAACTCTGACTCACTGCCAGTAGAAATGCAAAATGGGACAGCTACTTTGGAAGACATTTTGGAAGTTTCCTACAAAACTAAAAATACTCTTATGATCCATCAGTATTTTGGTATTTACCCAAAGGAGGCAAAAACTTAGGTTCACACAAAAATTTATACACAGATGTTTGTAGTAGCTTTATTCATTATTGCCAAATCTCAGACTTAAAACTTTCCTACAGTAAGTGAATAAACAAACAGACAATGAAGTATTACTCAGCACTAAAAGGAAATGAGCTATCAACTCATGAAAAGACATGAGGAAATCTTAAATGCATACCACTAAATAAAAGAAGTCAATCTGAAAAGGCTCCATATTGTGTGATTCCAACTATTTGAAATTATGGAAAAAGCCAAACTACAGAGACGGTAAAAAGAAGAGTTGTTGCCAGGGGTTAGGGGCAAAGAACAATGACTAGACAGAGCAAAAAGGATTTTTTAGAGCAGTGAAACTACTCTGTATGATACCATACTGGTAGTTTCAGGTCATCACACATTTGTCAAAACCCACAGAATGCAGAATATCAAGAGTGACCTCAATTGTAAACTATGAACACTGGAGATGATGTGTCAAGGTACTTTCAACAATTTTAACAATGTATCACTCTGTTGGGGGCTGTTGGTAAGGGGGAAGTTAAGCAAGCATGGGGACAGGAGACATATGGGAAATCTCTGTGCCTTCTGCTCAACTTTGCTGTGAATTCAACACTGCTCTAAAAAAAAATCTATTCAAATTAAAAAAAATAAAATAAACAAGAAAACCTCCCCAGAATACATGGGTCATCATTATCATAAGACTTAGTATTGTACTTGAAAAAAGTGGAGATGCCCCAATATGAGCTAGCATATAACTTAGTAGAAAATACGAAACAAGGTGTCACCAAGTTCCCTGAGGACTTGGCTTTCTGAGGGTGGACGTCCCTGTGAACTCTGAACACCGCCTATAGGTGGCTTTCCACAGAGTCCCACCTGGCTCTGCGCTGCTGCCATCGCCCATGGGCATTAATCTGAAAAAAAGGATATTGCTGTATGATGATATGGGAGTGGAGACCAGTGACTCAAAAACAGAAGGTTAGTCCCAAAACTTCAAACTTCTGCAGCTTTAGGTGAAGGCAGCTTGCTCAAGCAAAGAGCCAAAGAACAAAACAAGGTACAGTTCTTGTCCTAGTCACTGACTAGGCAAGTGGCCCCTCAGATGACAGGCAAACTGTGGACACACCACTGCATGTAGCAGCTGGCGGAGGGATCCTGTTTCCAGGGAGCTTTCTGCAGGGGAAGCTGACGAACGTGATCCTATGTTTCCTAACTGCTATGAGAAAGTAGTGAAGCACCCAAGAGAGGAACGACAGGCAGCAAGAGCTGGAAAGACAAGCGAAGAAGAAAGGGAGAAGAGGTGTACAAACACGAAGCTAGTGGGTTTT
Organism: Tarsius wallacei; assembly: GCA_963574415.1. Classification (NCBI taxonomy): domain Eukaryota; kingdom Metazoa; phylum Chordata; class Mammalia; order Primates; family Tarsiidae; genus Tarsius; species Tarsius wallacei. The sequence continues at coordinate 11,295 of CAUYQG010053058.1, forward strand.
CAAGGCGACCAGATCCAGACTCGATGAGGATTATCAGCCAGAGAGGAGGAAACGAAACATGGGCGGAGCTGCCATTGCCTCACCCACCTCTCTGGTAGAGACAGAGAGAGTTACCCAGAGGCTTTCCTTCAGAGGAGGACTCAAGACCTTGATCAGTCTTCAAAAGCTACCATTTCTCCCCCAGTTTAGGAGGAACAGGACAGACGGAGATCTCCAACCCGGCCTTGCAACTTCTTCGCTAACATGGAGGGGAACAGTGGTACAGAGGGCCAGGGCCTGGGGGAGCAAGAGCGAGGGCTGAACACCGCCTTGTCTGTGAAGAAAACCCCAGGCATGGCAGCAACATAATGAAGATGCTTCCAAGAAGTCAGATCCTCATCCATTACCTGAAATATTTGTGTCTTACTATAGTGGTCCGACTAAGGAACATGGTTGGTGCAGGAGAAGCAGACAAAGACTTGGAAATTGAGCCCAAGAAAGAATGCAAAAAATATGGCAAAGTTGTAAAACATGTGATATTTGAAATTCCTGGTGCCCTTGATGAGGAGGTAATAGGGGTATTTTTAGAATTTGAGGGTTGAGTCAAAAATAAAAGCTGTTATTGACCCGAATGAGAGGTATTTTGGTAGACAGATTTTAAAAGCATGTTTCTACAATTTGGACAAATTCGGGGTCTTGGATTTGACTGAATAAGTTTGATTTTCAGAGCTAGTACACGAGTCATCTCTGGTGATCCTTCAATGAACTGCAGGCTGAGCAAAGAAGGAAAAAGGCCACAGCCTCCAAGCTGTGGATAATAAGACTCTTGTAAAGACTTCTAAGATATGTGCTGATTAATCACTTTTTGGTGTGTTTTTAAAAAATACAGTACAAAAAACTTTTAAACACACACACACACAAAATAAGACTGGGAAAACATCTATCTGTGGACCAAATTCAGTCTACCTGAACAATTAGGTGAGCACTGAGAGGTAACATTTCCTTATAGACATGCTTGCAAAAAGTAACGTGGCTTTAGCTCTCTAGTGGCATTATTTTAAAGGTCACACAAGATGACCTAGTCCACATAGGGCTAGCCTGTTTCATGCAACTCGTAAAGTTGGCCTACATATTTTCATTAATTTTATGCCTATCTTCCAGTAGACACTGATTAGGCAGGTAACCTACTACAGGTGTTCTGTGTTTATAAGGTTTATTAAATTGGATTGGTGGGGGAGGGGAGTACAGCGAGGAATGCAGTGTTTTCAGTCCTTTAGACACGATCCACCTTGGGATTTCCCTTCCTCTAATTTAAAAAAATAGTCACTTGTTTTCCAGTATGCTACTAACTAGTAATTTACTACTCAAAAATGTACTCCCTAATATTAAGCAAAGTTTGGAAGACTTTGGTGGCTATTTAGTATCAATCTTGCACAGTGTGAACTAAAATATAGAAGAAATTCTACCCCAGACTGTTTATTTCACCAGGTTTAAATTAACTATCATCTGGACCACTATATCTCAAGTTACAGTGAATTTGAGTTTTAAGAGGGCTTTTTAAAAACGTAATATTGCCAGGCTCGGTGGCTCAGCCTGTAATCCCGCACCTTGGAAGGCTAAGGTGAGTGGATTGCCTGAGCCCACGGGTTTGAGACAAAGTCGCCTGGGCAACTTGGCGAGACCTCATCTCTACAATAAATCAAAAAAATTAGCCGGGTGTGGTAGCGCGCGCCTGTAGTTCCAGCTCCTTGGAAGGCTGAAGTGGAAGGATCGCCGGAGCCCAGCAGGTCCAGGCTGCGGTGGCTGGGAGCGGCCACTGCACTCCAGTCTGGGCGATGGAGTGAGACGCCAACTCAAAAAAAACCAAAAAACAAAAAACGTAATATTAGCAATTCATATTAATTCCAAAACACACTTTGTAGTCCTCAGCTTTTTTGCAGTTGGGATCAGATGAGGGGAGGAATTTTTGTTTGTGGTAAATACTCAGGGATAAGACTGACAGCTGTTTAGTGTGTGACGGGGCTGGGGCAGTGTCTTCTAAGCTGCTTTTTTCAGATTGATGTTCCCTCCTTTGATCTGCCTTCCAGAGACTCGCAATAAGGAGAGGTGATAACAAACAGAAATAAAGCAAATAGACATTTCATTGTACCTAAAAATCACGGTAGAACCTTTAGCTATCTCTACCCCCTCTTATGTTGCCTCCCCCAGGCCATTTCTTTCACTTCCTCTTTAGGGCCATCACACTCTCACCTGCTTCAGACTTATACATACTCTAACCCTTACCCTGCTTTGCACCTGGCGAAATTCTACTTATCCTTCAGGTCTCAGCTTAAATTTCACTTCTAGTAGGGTTCTCTCCCTGTCCATCACCTATCGTCTGTCTATCTAGGATCCCATAGTATCTTCTACTTCTGCTACCAGACACCACCTCATATGTTATTCTTGTTATCTGTCTTCTCCTGCCTAGTCTAGTTTCCTATTTTAAGCTCTACAGCAGAGCAAAGCCTTTGGCTCTTACTTACTGCTATCCAGAAAATTGCAAGCACACAGCAAGCACTTAAATATTTGAATAAATCCATTTGGCCACTGGAAAGGGTCCAAAGTCACAGAGAATATTTGGCAAAATGCAAAATTTCCCCCAGCAGTAGCTGGCTATGGTGATATTATGATACAAGAAATACAGACTTGGTCTCCAGCCCCAGTTTCTGGCATAGAACTCCTAGAACCCATGATATTTTCTTAAGTGTCAGGGGTTATTCATAATATGTCCCTCTCAAGCATGCTCAAGTTTGTGCTAATAGGTAACTCTTGGTAGGCCCCTAGATAGTTTCAGAGCTTCAGAATGGGGGCTGTTTACCAGAGCAACTAACCATGTGATTAGAAGGTTGGCACTTTCAGCCCTTCCCTCTCCCCCTACTTCTAGAGGTGGAGGGGCTGGATATTAAGCTTCTCAACAGTGGCCAATAGTTTAATAAATCTTGACTGCAAAATAGAGCCTCTATAAAAACCCTAAATGACAGTTTATGGGTTGGTGAACATACAGAGGTGCTGAGATGATGGTGTACATAGCGGGGGGCATGGAAGCTCCAAGCACCTCTCCCCCATTCCTTGCTCTGTGCATCTCTTCCACTTAGCTATTCTTAAGCTGTGCCCTTTATAATAAACTGGTGATATTAAATAAAGTAACTTTTTTAGTTTTGTGAGCTATCCTGGAGAATTACTGAATGAGAGAAGGGGGTCAGAGGAACTCCCAATTTACCGATGGTAGGTCAGAAGTATTGAAGGCCCAACACTTTGCAACCGGTGGGGGCAATCTTGTGTGACTGAGCCCTTTAACTTGTAGGAACTGACACTTACTCCAAGTAGACAGTGTCTGAATTGAAGTAAATTGTATAACACTCAGTTTCTGTCCAGAGAGTTGGAGAATTGGCTGATGTGAAGAAAAAACCCATACATTTGGTGTCAGAAATGTTGTGTTGTGAAAATGGCTCAGCAATACATCTCAAACTGACAGAATTGACATTTTAGGTGGAGTAAGATCTTGCCAGTCCCTGTCTTCTATGCTCTTTTATCTTCCCAGAAGCATTACCACAAAATAGGCACACGTAGACAAAACCAGCAATCCGATAACCATTACCACGAACACCTGATTCTTTCCTACAGGCAAATTCATCATCATCTCTGCCAGTATTTCTTGGACTGAAGGAAAGACAATCAGGAGAGAAGCTACAATTTGGCAATGAATCTGAGGTTCGTTTACTAATTTGCTCTGAAACTGTATTTTGATCCACAACAGAGGAAAAAAAAATCTCCATATTTAGACAATTTATAATGCCTTGCTCTATTCATTTCTCCAACATTTACTGAAAATCAGCAAAATACTTCAACTTTGCTCTCCTTTCGTATCTTTATAAAATCTGGCCAATACCCAATTATGCTAACATTCTCAAAGTTCAATGTCTTAGTTAAGTCTATTCTTTTGGCTTTGTTTCTTTCTCTACTTATGTCATATGCTAAATTTTCTAACATCTTGGGTTAAAATGCCTCAGATTCCAACTCAACCTCATGTAATAACTAAACTTGCCCTTCAAACAAAAGTTAATGTATTGGTAACTGAAATTTTAGAATGACTCACAAAATGACTGTGATGAAACAGAATGAAAAGTTGACAGTAGTACATGGCAAGATAAGAGCTCAATGTCTAGAACTATATCTGTTTAGATTATGAAGTCAAGTTCTGGCTACTGGTTATCAACACTAGTTAATATGGATATTCCAATAGTTCATTGACAGACATACATATTAATAGATATACTTTAGCATAATTATAGTCACTGGCTAAAGAGACAATATAGAAAGGACAAACAAAAGGTAAATTCCTTCATTTTGGTTACCAAGCTGTTAGTTGAGCAAAAAAAGTTATACCTTGATTATAAGTCATTATCAAACAAAACTGGTTTGGTTTTAAGAGTTCCTATTTCATGCTCCCTAGCTTGCCAATTCTTTCATATGTTAACATCACTAAAAAAAGGGATAGAGATTAAACAATTTATCTTCACAAATGACACAGTATGTCACAGGGAAGTAAAACAGAAATAAAATTTCAGAAGCAACTGTATTAACTGTGGCTTATTTAAGGATATTTTAGAGATGTGCATGCCTGCACACATACTTACAATGGGACACATTTTAAGAATAAGGACATCTCCCTTATAAAACCTTCTGATTTTACAAAGCAAAACAAAACAAAAAAATTAGCCAAGATAATCAGAATAATTTCAAGGGAACAGAGGCATCAATCTTTATGAAGCAGTGATACTCTGTGCTATAGCCAAGTGGCCTTGCCAAATTACTCTAGAATTAGTGACAGGAATAGCTTGATTAGTCAGAAACTGAGACCAGACCACAGCTACTAGTAATTCAGAAGTGAGGTTCACTGTCTCACTTTGTACTTAAAATGACTCCATATTCAGAAGGGAGAAAGCAATTCAGTAAACACTATTTTGTTCCCATATACAATTTAGTAAATGCTGAAAGCCAGAATTGAATCTGAAACTGAAGTGGCTACTTACAACAAGCTGTGTTGCTTGTGTGAGCACAGGAAAGTTTCTTAGTATTTGCACATCGGTTCTATCATCTGCAAATAGGGATGGCAGTAGCCACCTCATATAAAGGGCTTAGCACAGTTCCTAGGATAAAGTAAGCCTACAACAGCTTCGATTGTTGTTATAATTAATTATCATTCCGAATCCCAAAATATAAGATCTTCAAATTGCAAGGAAAGAATCCCCAGAAGTAGAAGTGTTAATTATTGTTTTACTAACTGTACTATTATTTACATTTGTATAGAATGAACATTCTCAAAGCACTTTCATATACATTCGTCACTTGATCCATATAACCCTGAGAAAGAATGGATGAGGATTATCACTAGAGAGGGTTAAATAAATTTGACCAAGGTCATAAGTTAACAAATGATAGGCAAAGTTAGAATCCAGATCTTCTGTCTAGTTAAGGGATCTTTTCATTACAACATTGAAGAGGTAATAATAGTAATAAAAAGCTCTATTTAACTGCTCTTTACATTATGACTGCTTAACATAAAAGACTGTTGACTAATTTGTGATACTAAGAAATCAAAGACATGGAAGCAGTTCAGAAATGGGAAGGGAAGTCAAAGTGAGGGTAGATTTTTATTACCACAAGTCAATCAACATTTATCCAAATTCCCTGGAGCCACATGTGCTCTAAAATTCAGAATTTTTCAAATTTTAGAAAAATGACTTGTACACAGTGTATGCTATGTAATATCCCTAACAGAGTCTCAGGCAGCACCTGAATAAATATATTAGTATTTCTGCAGCAAAATGTGTGAACAGGCGCATTATTAAGCCGGATAAAGATTATAGATAGCTCCTCTTGAGAATGGTCAAGTTTTGCCATCAATTAGTAGTTCTAAAAATTGGCCAGGCGTGGTGGCTCACACCGGTAGTCCCAACACTTTGGGAGGCCAAGGCAAGAGGACTGGCTAAGCCCAGGAGTTTGAGATCAGCTTGGGCTACACGGTGAGATCTTGTCTCCACAATAAATTAAAAAATTAGCCAGGCATGGTGGTGCATGCCTATAGTCTCAGTTACTTGAAAGGTTGAGGTGGGAGGATCGCCTGAGCACAGGAGGTCGAGGCTGTGGTAGCCGTGAGCCATGAGTATGCCAGAGCACTCCAGCCTGGGTAACAAAAGTGAGACTCCAACTCAAAAAAACAAAACAAATTTGACCCAATTCATAAAAGGCTCTGGATTCCAAAATTGCAAGTAAAGAATCATGAAACTGCACTATAAGAATTTACATACAGCTATGAATATATCACTAGGTATCATGCAATGCTCAGAGGAATACAATAGCAGATAAAAGCATCAAGAACAGCCAGGTGTGGTGACTCACACTTGTAACGCCGGCCTTAAGGAGGCTAGAAGATTGCCTGAGATCAGGGGTCCGAGACCAGCCTGAGCAACATGGGGAGACCTCGTCTCTACAATAAATCATAAAATTAGCTGGGCATGGTGGTGCATGCCTGTGGTTCCAGCTACTTGGAAGGCTGAGACAGAAGGATCACCTGAGCTCAGTAGGTCGAGGCCGTAGTGGTCATAAGTGTGCCATTGCACTCCAGCCTGGGCGACAAAGTAGGACTCTGACTCAAAAATAAATAAATAAATAAAAATTTAAAAATGTATTGAGGACATGCCTGGCTAATTTTTTAATTTTCTGTGTAGAGATAAGGGCTGGGTTGGTCTCGAACACCTGGGCTCAAATGATCCTCCTACTTCAGTCTCCCAGAGCAATGGGATTACAGGTATGAGCCACTGCTCACCCAGCCCATGGTTTATTTATAGCTTCTTAAAAAGCAAATAATGTTGAAGGGATCACAAGATTAACAATAAGTTTTCACCGCATAATAATGACTTTATCTAAACCATGATTTAGATATAGAAAAACCATAGTGAGTTACATACAAGTTGGAACAGCTTTGTGGCACTAGAGATTTGACCTGTTCCCTGAAAGAGAAAGAAGACAAAGAGAAAGAAAGGAAGCTAAAGTTTAGGAAGTCGAGGGTGAAGATTAGGGAGCAGGGGGAGTGATGATTCATGTGCAAAGGTACTTTGATGAAATGAACATGATTATATTGGGATATAGAGGGAGACTTGAAAAAAAATTTTTTTGTTTACTCCGGGAAATACATTAAGGAAGAGTAGCTAGGGCCAAAGCCATGGTGTATGAGCCAGCAAAGGTCAATTAAAAAAAAAAAAAATTCCTGGACATGAAAATCAAAGAGTATAGAGATGAACTTTTAAGAGCCAGTAACAATAATCATTGAGGGGGCTAAAAACTGGAAGGGGATTTATAACAATCTAGGGATCTTAACTACACTAAAAATTGAAAAACAAGGGAGGAAGCACCAATTATAAGTCTGCCAAAAGTGAAAAGTCACAAATGACAGGTGAGAGGAAAAAGAACTAGAAAAAAGTAGTTGAAAAAGAACAGTTCAATTACTGACAGCAGTGACTCTTAGGTATATCAATATTCTTAAAGTATACATATTATTATAAACGCAGTATACAACTGAATAACAAATAATATTGGTAACTGATTCACCTTTTGATTTCACCAAAAGTTAATTTATGTTTAATATACTTTTGAGATAGGGTCTCACTGTCATCCAGGCTAGAGTGCAGTGGCACAATCACAGCTCACTGAAGCTTTAACCTCCTAGGTTCCAGCAATCCTCCCACATAGCTAGGTCTACAAACATGTGCAAGCAAAGCTGGCTAATTTTTTATTTTTATTTTTATAGAGACAGGGTCTCACTATGTTGCCCAGGCTGGTCTTGAATTCCTGGCCTTAAGCACTCCTCCTGCTTCCCAAGGTGCTGTAATCACAGGTAAGAGCCTTAATATACTTTAAGATGAATCTGCTGTGTCAGTCATTTTAATAGCTAACTATTTTTGGTGGCAAAAAAGTATGTTTTGATTATTTGAAAAGTTCATTTATATGGAATACTTTCTTTTTCTTTTTTTCTTTTTTTTGAGTCAGAGTTTCACTCCGTCACCCAGGCTGGAATGCAGTGGCACGCTCACGGCCACTTCAGCATCAACCTGCTGGGCTCTGGCGATTCTTCCGCCTCAGCCTTCCAAGTAGCTGGAACTATAGGCATGCGGCACCATGCTCAGCTAATTTTTTATTTATTGTAGAGACAAGGTCTTGCCAAGTTGCCTGGGCTGGTCTCAAACCCACGGGCTCAGGCAATCCACTCACCTTGGCCTCCCAAAGTGCTGGCCTCCCAAAGTGCTGGTATTCAAGCCCGGCCTGAATACCTTATTTTTCAATAATATAAAATAAAGTTGATTACTAAATAAATAACAGAGTCACAAAAGTAGTTCAAAGCAGCCTGCAGGTAGCTTGATCATCTAATAAGGAATAAAAGGGCTTCAAAGAACAATGTGAAACTGGCATCCAAAATACATGAACTTTTAGAATTCAGCAGTAAGAAACCAAGCAGCCCAATTTAAAAAGATACCTCACCAAAGCAGACAGACAAAAGGCAAATAAGCATATGAAAAGATGCTCAACATGTGTATCATTAGGAAACTGAAAATTAAAACAACAATGAAACACCTATTAGAATGCCAAAAACCAAAACACTGACAAAAAATGCTGGCTAGAAAGTAGAGGAACAGGAATTCTTAATCATTGTTGGTGGAAATGCAAAATGGTATAGCCACTTTGAAGACAGTTTGCCAGTTTCTTATAAAAGTTAACATACTCTTACCATACGATCCAGCAGTTATGCTCCTTGGTATTTACCCAAGAGAGTCGAAAACTTATGCCACACAAAAACCTGCACATGAATGTTTATAATAGTTTTATTCATAATTGGTAAAAACTGCAAGCAACCAAGATGTTCTTCAATAGGTGAATAAATAAATGAACTGTGGTATATCTGTACAATGGAATAGTATTCAGTGGCATAAAGGAGTGAGCTTTCAAGCCGTTAAAAGACATGGAGGAACATTAATTTCATACTGCTAAGTGAAAGAAGTCAAGGCCGCATATAGCCAAGGGTGCTCCAACTAGATAACGTTCTGGAAAGGGCTGGGCGCAGTGGCTCATGCCTATAATCCCAGCACTTTGGGAGGCCGAAGTGAGAAGACTGCCTGAGTCCATGGGTTTGAGACCAGCCTGGGCAACTAGGTGAGACCTCATCTCTATAATAAATCAAAAAATTAGCCAGGCATGGTGGCGCATGCCTGTAGTCCCAGCTACTTGGAAGGCTGAGGTGGAAGGATCGCCTGAGCCTAGCAGGCCAAGGCTGCAGTGGCCATAAGCAGGCCACTACACTCTAGCCTGGGAGACAGAGTGAGATTCCAGCTCAAAAAACAAAACAAAAGAGGACAATGAAAAGATCAGTGGTTGCCAAGGGTTCAGGGAAAGATGGATAAATAGGTGGTGCACAGGGGATTTCCAGGGTAGTGATATAATATCATGATGGTGGATATGTATTATTATTATTATTGTACATCTGTCAAAACCCACAGAGACTATAACAAAGAATGAACCCTAATGTAAAGTATGGACTAAAGTTATTAATAATGCATCAATATCAGCTCATCAGTTGTGTATCACACTAAAGCAAGATATTAACAATAGGGGAAACTATTGTAGGTGGTAGGAGGGATAAAAGGATATGTGGAAACTTTCTGTACTTTTTCTCAATTTTTCTGGAAATCTAAAACTGCTTTTAAAAATGAAGTCTATATACGTGAGAATATATATATGAGAATATGTGAAAGGAAAAAATGTGGTAACTTCAGGAGATCCATATAAAGTGAATTTAAGAACACTTACATCAAAAACATTTAGGCAAAAATCACAAAATTAAAGTAAAAATGAAACAAAAACTAATAACAACCCATGCTAGTCATATATCAGCCCATGCCTGATCAACTAAGAATTATAAAACATCTGTTGTTCTTCAGAAAAAATTATGATTAGACAAAACCAAAAGGATTATGCAAAACAAAAATTACACAAATTTATTCACAGAAGTCCAATACTATATCATGCTACAGATTAAAGCAAGTCTACAATGGGATATTCCTAAGTCACATGGGAATGCATGGTTAGTGAACACGAAAGAAGCATTTATTCATGCAATAATCTATTGTCTAAAAAAATTAACCACTGTTTTTTAAAGATAATTGACCAAACTATAGTATCTATGTATAACAGCATGCAAAAAAGAATGGATTTCTTATTGATATTTCCCTAAATTCTTGGTATTTTGTTTGACCTATACATTTAAAAATCAGGAATGTGAAACCTTTTAAAAAGAGGGTAAGGATTCCTCAGTTCACCACAGACTCCACTTACATAGTGATATTACCCAAATCATCTCTGTAGACATTTCAATGTATGACTCTTGAGTATATTATCTTAAAAATACCAAGCTCTTAAGATTGAGTAAGCCTTAAGAGAAGATAAGAGCCTGGGAATTCCATGCTAAATCTTTAAGAGTTGTACTTCAGAGTTTCAAATGTAGCCTTCTCTAACCTGAAATGGGTTCTCTCAACCACTCAATTGTCAACCATACAGACAAAAAGCAAGCAAAGTCTGAATAACATGTCTCTGACAGGAAAGGACTATTCAATCAGTCTTTCATTCCTGAGGTCCTCCTATGTGTTAAGCAATATTCCAAATGCTGAGAATACAACCTAGAACAAAATATTAAAATGTTTCTGGGGCTGGGCTCGGTGGCTCAGCCTGTAATCCCGCGCTTTGGGAGGCCGAGGTGAGTGGATTGCCTGAGCCCGCGGATTCGAGACTCGCCTGGGCAACTTGGCGAGACCTCATCTCTACAATAAATCAAAAATTAGCCAGGCATGGTAGCACACGCCTGTAGTTCCAGCTACTTGGAAGGCTGAGGCAGAAGGACCGCCAGAGCCCAGCAGGTCGAGGCTGCGGTGGCTGGGAGTGGCCACTGCACTCCAGTCTGGGTGACAGAGTGAGACTCCAACTCAAAAAAAAAAAAAGTTTCTGTCCTCACAGTGATTATATTCTTATGTGTCTACATGGTTACTACATCACTTCTACCTGATTTTTGTATATTTAGCAAGGGTAAGCTAATGGTCAGGTTTATTTTATAAAAATAACTTATATAGGTTTTCAAGATTGCTATACATAGTTATTAGTTCTTACCTGGTCCTGTGTTGATAATAACGTAAACAGAGTTTCCAATGCTGCTCTTCGAACTGATGATATAGTGTGATGCAAAAAAGGCCAGACTCGTGGAACTAAAACTGTGAGTGACTGTTGAATACTAATAAAGAAGACACAGATTAATCTTAACTTATTCTCAGCTGAAACTCTGTAGATACATTATCTAAATATATTCTCATGTGGACCTAGTGATGCTGACATCAAGTAATTTTTTGATGAAAATAAACTCTAAAAAGATAATACAATTTTCATATGAATGTTCACTTAACACTGTCATTCAAAACTGTTATTATAGCACCAGGAGGGCCAGAGCAAACACCGTCATAAAGAAGGGTAGAAATGCTAATATTAGGGTCTTCTATGGCACTAATGCCATGAATTACCTTTGTCACGTTAGAACTTTCCAATATAACTGCCTTTGTAATTCTTATTCAGGAAAACGGGACATATATCCTAGCTGGAAGTCAACCTGCATAATCAGGATTGCTCATCCTCACTCCTTCCCCATGGCTAATCCCAGTGGATAGATGCACATAACTTCCATTTCCCTTTGGGCCATCTCTGTCACATATCAAATAAGCAAGAGGGGATATGGTAGGAACTTTGAAATTTATCACACTGGCTTAGCATTATGAAGTTAGGAAAACTCAAATTCCTTCCTTCTCACAGATCAGGTTTTAAATGGGGAAGTAATCAAGCCAAGTCTATGTGAACTTGGACCATAGTATTCCTATCACATTCATGAGCCATTTATAAAAGTTACCTAGAATTAGGAAATTATTCATGTAGGACTTGAAATATGCACCTCTACAGAAAAAGGCATGAACAAAAAAGTATATGCCAGTGTAACTTTTTATCTGGCTTTTGTGATTCCTCTCAGGAGGTCTATCTTTTGACACTATTTTCGTTACTTGCAGGTTTGTATGAACATTACTTCTTACACTGACTTACACATTTAGTAAATTTACTTATAAAATTCTAATTTAAACACATGCACACACAGACATAAAAGAGACTCAAAATACATGAAAGCATTATAACAAGGTCTTGTTAATAGTGTAACTGTTCATGCTCTGAATGACATGCTGCATTTCCTCTTACATAAGCTGGAAAATATCTGCCAAATATCACAACATATTAAGCAAATTTTCTAATAAGGCAATTTTGAAACAAAAAAAGAGGGAAAACTACATTATTTCACATTGAATCAACAGAATTTTCACTACATTTTTTCATTTTCTTACATTATCTAGCTTATCTGACACCATTCACTAGGGCCAATAGGCCAAATCCACTATGCTAATTTCTTTTAAAATAAAAGTTTTATTGGATCCCAGGCACATTCATTCCTTTTTGTATTGTCTATGGTTGTATTCACACTACAATGACAAAGTTGAGTCGTTTCGACAAACCGTCTGGCTCACAAAGCAAAAATATTAATTATTTGGGCCTTCATAGGAAGCTTACCAATCCCCGATTTTTGCAACCTAAAAGCCCCTGCATTTTGCAGCTTTATTAAAGAGGGCTTTCACATAGATTAACTCATTTAATTCGTACAGCTTTCTTTTTTTTTTTTTTTTTTTTTTTTGAGTTGGCGTCTCACTCCGTCGCCCAGACTGGAGTGCAGTGGCCGCTTCTGGCCACCGCAGCCTCGACCTGCTGGGCTCCGGCGATCCTTCCGCCTCAGCCTTTCGAGTAGCCGGAATTACAGGCGCGCGCTACCACGCCCGGCTAATTTTTTTTTTTTTTTGATTTATTGTAGAGATGAGGTTTTGCCTGCCCAGGCGGGTCTCGAACCCGCGGGCTCAGGCAATTCACTCACCTCAGCCTCCTAAGGCGCGGGATTACAGGCTGAGCCACCGAGCCCGGCTTGTACAGCTTTCATTTGTAACAGAAGTACCTGAAGATTATGAAATCCTATAGCTGCATTACCACTTCAACTTTTCTCCTCTTTTGCTTTTACGGGCATTTATTTTGCTATTCTCCTTGTGGGCTGTCCTGCAACCTAAATTGAGCTTTAAAGTATTACCACTAGATCAGTACTGGCCGAGACATTCTCTACATGTTTTTCACACTTCTATGGTTTTCACTGGAATACTCACTCATAGAGCCAGAAATCACTTATAATCAGAATCATATGAACATTCACTGAATACTCTCACTAGGATAAGAACAATAATTTTCTCATCTGTGAATTTTCTGAAGTTGCATAATAATTTTGTCTTCTCTATCTCTACAGATACGAAAATATCCAGGAGCCAGTATAAAAGGTACTGAACTTCAGGACAGGAAAATTGGTGACAATTTAAATTTTTAGTTTATGCTTCTGGCTTTACCTGATCTCTGCCTTTGGACATTATATTACATTATTATGTATTAACTTTCTGATGAGTAATCAAGAACAAGAGCTGAAGAAATGAACATTATAAGGAAAAAGTCACAGATGGGCAAGTTTTTAGAAAATGCAAAGCTGATGTTCAATGACAACCTTATTAAATGTCATGAAAGCTGAAGTTCTATATTCTGGGGCTAGAGCTGGAAATCATATTCTTTATATTTCTAAAGTAAACAACTGTAGGATAAATAAGATGATAAATTATATAACTGAAGTAACTCAAGGGTAAAAAAAGATGACCTTTGTAAGGTCCCAAGTACGCTGCTGGCTAGAGAGTAAATTAGAAAAGACCTCCTGAAAATAGTAGTCGTTGGCATCCCCAACCTACAGCACTATTCTTAAAGGTGCTAAGATACTGTATGTTTAGGTTTAATTATCTGGAAAGGTATGCAAAGGCTTTCTAATTTATTCCACTAACTAGAAATAATTACCTGCATTGCTGGACCTGAGGATAAGTTAACAAGGATGAAAGGAGAGTCATAATACTATTTGTTGAAGCTGTTAGATCATCCAGTTCCAGAAGAGCATCCCACAATGTATTTATAATGAATGGTACCTAGAAAATCAGTTTTCAAGAAAACAGCTATTAATTTTACACAAAACATTCATAAGATCTGCCAGACTGTATCCCAGGAGTCTCTATTGATTCAACAACACATGCAGTTCCAAAGACCTTGGACAGCACCAGTTTTGAGCAAAGTTAAGGAAAAGGCATTATTTACCTTTAACAAGCCTCTATCTCTAGTTTTAATGCCTTTCAACTTCACTTTGGCACTTCTCTTTCTAACCAGGCTCATAATGGGCAGGCTAATTCATAAAATAATTAATAGCCAATACGCTACTGTGTATAAAAAACTAAACTCTGAAAACAATAGAGTAAGGAGTCACAAAACACAACCCTCTATTTAAAGCAATTTTAGTGCATTTAAAATGGTACTAACCATCATGGAAAAACAAATCTAGTTTTTGAGTTCTTAAAATACTACTTGCTATACTTTCAACTTTGTACTTTGGTTTTGATAATAAAATGCAAATTCAACTAGATCTTAAAAGAGATACTTCAAAAAATGAGACCAGATTAAACACCCAAAAACTAAAATCAAAACAATCAAAAATCCAATATATCTCAAAGCCAGGAGTAAAATAAAGAATAAACGGCTGCTTTCTCCTCAGGGACATTCCCAATATATTATGTACATGAAGGGAAAGTGGATAAATGGACACAATTCGATCTTCCAAAGGACAATATATGATCAAGATTGCATGCATCAGAGGGTTGTCTGTCAAAAGAAACTTTAGGATGAAGAGGAAAAAAAGTAGTGTATTTCCTACTACTCTATTATTCCAAATACAAACAAATTCTAGGGGAAGAAAATGTGAAAATATTTAATGTACCTTTGGTGTCTGAAGATAGACAAGACTTTCTACTACAGGCACTAATGATGCTGCAGCAACAGCTCTGACATCGTCATCCAGATCCTGGAGTCCTTCAATTATTCTAGTTAAAACTTTAGGCAATAAAGTATTAATTACATCCTGTAAAACAGTACATGGAAACAAATTAATTTCCTATAGTACCATTATTGTGCTTAAACATTTTAAAATTAAATTTGCCACATGACAGCATAAACTCCAGTATTTACAATCATGTGTTACTTAACAACAGGGATACATACTGAGAAATGCACTAGGTGACTTTGTCATTGTGGGAACATCAAGCTTACTTATATAAGCCTAGATAATACAGTATGCACCACTCCTAGGCTATATGCTAGAGCCTATCATTCCTAGGCTGCAAACCTGTACAACATGTTGCTGTACTAAATACCATAGGCAACTGCAACACAATTTAAGTATAAATTTATACTTAAATTGTATTACAATTGCCTATGAAAACATAGAAAAGGTATAGTAAAAATAAAGTATTACAATCTTATGGGCCACCATCATATATGTGGTCCATTGCTGACCAAAATTTTGCAATGACTATATTTATTTTAAAAGAATCAAACAAACAGAAAAAAATAACATCAATAGAAGTCTGCGTAACTAATCCCACTTGAAAAATACTTCAATGGCATCATTTAGTGTATTATTTTATGTGACTTAAAAAGTCAGAGCATGTTTTACAGGTAAGACTATGAATTCTGTGTGAGCGCACACACACACACACACACACACACACACACACACACACATCCTAGAACCTTGGCTTCCACTGCTCATTCAATGCCACTGAGAACCAAAGGAAGTATGAGAAAAGAGTGAAAGAAAAGCTATACCTCCAGCTTCTCATTACTCCAATTTAACAACTTTCTCGTTTCCCCCAACAGAACCAGCCCCCAGAAGCTAATCCTGTGATCATACACTAGGAATCTCCGTGAGAACTGGCCTTGCTATGAAATAAGAATAACATTTCTTTTTTCTTTTTTGGGGGGAGGGGGTGGTGGATAACATTTCAACAACTGTAAGGTGTTTTCCATTTCCATGTAATTCTGCTGTTCTCTACAGAGGCTAAAGGACAGGATATAGAAAAAAAGGTTTTGTGATGGGGGCAGGGATAGGAGGGAGTGGCTGGGATAGGAGGGGGTGGCTGCCAAGGGAAGAGACTAAAAGGATTAGAGAAAGCAAGAAAGGAAACAGAGGGAGAAAAGAGTTGAAGAGAGGGCTGGGGTCTATGAGCAGAATCAGAAGGGAATGTTTTGTTGCTCTATTTAAAAAAATAAAAATAAAAGACAACCTCAGAAAACTTCAAAAAGCCCGTGTGTTGCCACATAGGCAACAGAGGGACAGAAAGGAAGGCTCCAATTTGTTATGTAGTGAACAAGAGAAGTTGGTACAAAGCATTAAGCAGTCATAATGGACAATGAGAAGGGTAGGTCAACCTCTGAGGCCCTGACAATGCTGGTCCAGTCTAGAAAGTATTCAAGAAAATTAAACTTGGAAGAAAAGTCTTGGTCTCTCTCTAGCTCCTCATTCATAATCTTTCCTTTGCTTCTACACCTTTTCTCTCTCAACAGTCACACTCTGCCGGCACCATTATCCTCGGGGTCAAGACAACTGTTTGTGGAAGTCCCTAATTCTATCACCAGATCTATCATGGGGAAACAGAGGGGAAAGGCGACGTTTTACCGATCATATTCAAATTCTGAATCAAAAATGTCCAAAGAAATGTTCTATGTTATACATAGATTATATAGCACTTTTAGTTTAATAAAAGACTTCAGATATATTATAAATGAAATAGGCTTTTGTGGGCCAATCTAGGAACTGAATTTCTAGCCAGAACATGAGAACCACTGTTCCAGAGTTCCCAATGACTTTCCAAGAGAAAATAAATGCTCCTAAGTAGGAGAACATGAGCATAGGGAGGTCACTGGACATTACAATAAACACTGGACTATAAGACATACCATCTAGTTTCTAGTTCTGGTACCAACCCTAACTAGTTTTGCAACCTTGAGCAAGGTATCTAATTTTTCAGAACTTAATTCCCCATATGAAAGAAGACTACCTGCATTTTCTTTTTATAAACTTTGTTATAAAAGATAAAAGAAAACATTGACAGTTAATGTGAGAAGTACATGGCCACATAGGCAAGAAAATAGCTATTCCAAAACTTACTATGTTTCCTGAGGTAAGTTTCATGTCTCCTCCGCTATACTATGTACACTGCATAACGTGGCACTGTGCCGTACAGCCCTGAATACCCCTGTATTCAGTATTTGAGTTAAAAGTTAACCAAATCATGAAAAATATGAAATTAGTTGCAGCAATAAAGAGAAAAATAATCTTTGACCTTAAAGCAAAAATAATGTAACTAACCATCTTTTAATTTATACTTGAATTCTTAGGAATACCATCTGTCTCTATGACACTGTCTCAAGAAGGCAAATCTTGAAGGACTGGATTCTCTGTAACACTAAGAATCTAGGGCTGTTTTGTGTAACCAGTGGAAGTAAACACAGAAGAAAGAAACCTTCCCATGTATGCTTAGAAAACTAAAGTATTTACCTGTCGGACTGCCAAAGCATATTTTATTCCCAGCAGACCACCATGTCTAACTTCCCATTGTTCTTGTGTAAGTAATTTTAGCAGCACATCTACAGTCTTATGAACTCCTGTTTCATTCATGTGTTTTAAAACCACACCTAATGTCTGAGCACAAGTTTCACGAACTGGTGCTACAACCTACAAGCAAAAAAGGAAGAAAATTCATATTTGCAAAAAACTTTTTTGTAAAATTTGAATCAGATTGTGCAAAATCACCCCTTAGGTGATACTTACTTCATCAGAAACAAAGTCTCCAAATCTATCTAATGCAAAAACACAAAGGAGTCTAATAACCAAGTCTTCCAACCACTCTTGATGCTGCTGAATCATCTGTCAAAACACAGTAATTTTTAAAAACAAAGATGACACTTTGTACTGGGGATTGGGTAGACACCTTAGCTTCAAAATAGAAAGTGAAATATTGCGACAGATTATTTTAGCTGTAGGAACAATAATCAAAAAGTAGAAAAGTCCCAATTACTAGCTTTAAGATTACACATATTCTCTTTGATCATGAATTTGATTTAGACATGCTACTTCAAAATTCATAAAGCTCATGGATTCTAGTATGTTACTTACACTCCAAGAGAAATTAAGAAACTAATTACTTAGTGCTACTCTGATATCAAGTATGCCTGTCATGTATCTACTATCCATCCTATCATCAGTGTCTCCATGCTATACCAGTTACGTTGCCCACTGACCTCTCAAGTAACCGCTTATTCATCTTACTCTACTTTCCAATTCATTGCATTGTATTCACCTTCCCATATTTCTTTCTTTTTTTCTTTTTAAATCACTCATTCCTACTTCATGGCACACACTCTTGTTACTTTCCTACACTGAAAAAAGAGGCCAACTATTGATACTTGGTATTAACTGCTGCATTAACACACTTACCTCCTCTAAAGTGCTGTCTCCCATTTTACCACCACTTTTCCCATGAGCTTTAAGAATTTCCCTAAGTCCAGTGCCTGCACCATGTCGAACCTAAAAAGAACCAAGAAGCTAATATCAGAGGTTAAATGTTAACGAAACAAAGTTTAACTTTTCTTTAATATGAAAACTGAATTTTTAAAAGTAATTAGAATAAACTATTGGTACTTTATAAGAATGCATTTTTCTTCAACTAGCCAAGAAGAATTTTATACATGAATTTCACAACTTTTTGGGCTATTCAGAATTTTTTTTTAAATTGAGCAAGAAAATAGCTATTCCCAAATCCTTCTGAGATATAAATCCACATGGCTGTCACTCCCCTATCTGCATTCAGCACTATCCACAGCAAGGGAGAGAAAAGAAAATTATCATCTTTATAGTCCCAACACTAATATTTTCAAAACATATGCATCAAAACTAAGCTTCAAAGCTACCAGCGAAAAGCACCAAAAGAAGACAATGCAAATAAAATATCTCATAACTAATGTTTCAGTGTAGCCCTGGAGATAAATCATCTTTCTTACAGAAGGTGAGGATATTTTCTGCAATGTCACCTGGAAGGGATAAGAACAGGTCACTGACACTCTGCCCACCAATTAAGACCCCATTTGAGCTCAGACTTGAATAACTTTAAACAGAAGTACATCAAACAGAAAGGCCACTGAAATATAGTCTGAAGCATTGTTTTTTAAACTTCCCAGAGGCCAAAGGGAAATAGAATGATTTGAAACTGACAACCCTCAACTGTAACCAGAAGAACTTCACTCTTTCATTCTTCTACATATTGGGACCTGTCCAAGATTTTCTCTGAAGATTTGAGGCTAAAAAGCTAATTTGGGAACTACTACTCTTGATCAAACTGTTCAGTCCCAAAGGAAAGGAAGTAATTTTTATTGCCTGGGAGAGATATGCAAGCCTTTAGATTACAGCTAAAAGAATGAAAAGAAATAAATGATTCACTAGAGAATTTGATTTAAAAGATATGAAAGGTGAAAATCAGTCTAAAGTTTTCTACATAGGCAAATGATTATGACATGCCCCAGTCCTGAGACAAACACAGAATAGGAATCCTAACAAAGTGTATTGTTCTTGACGTTGTTCCCTTCATTAGCACAGAAAACAGCTGAGAGAAACTATAATGAAGAAATCTTACCTCCCAGGAGGGATTAAAAAGGTCATTGCAAAGTTCTTCACAAAAGCTTTCCAAAGGCCATTCATTTGTCTGAATAAGAAAAATAGAATGATTACTCTTTCAAAAGGTCTACTTTACTCTTACAATTTAAGTAATTCAATAAACAATTTTTATTTGTAGGCCTAGTAATAAGGTGTTTACAATTTTTAACAATTAAGATTTTTTTACTAATAAAGCAAAAATACAAGATTTTTACTAATAAAATGTCTCAATCAACAGATTATTCAATAGTTTCTACTGACGCATTTGTTAGAAAAAATTATAAACAATTTCAATGGACACTTTAGAGTAGTTCAATAGTACCTCTTCAATTAAGGAAGAACTGTCTGGAACATTATCAATCAAAACTTTGGAATCATTTGCAGATTGGTTAATAACAACATTTGCTATTTTCCGTCTCTTTTCTTCTGGCTCCCCATCAGTGCTATCATTGCTAAAAAATAAATGTCACCATTTAAAAAACGAGTAAAGGATAATGTGAACCACAATGAATAAAATGAATAAAAGATAATGCGAATCACAATGAATATAAGAGAATCTATCATTTGAACAAATGTTTTACCATATTCTGCTTAGATGATTTACGTTAATATCTCAGGTGTCAAATGACTAAGATTCATTGCTTAAAATTTTTGAACAAAATATATCCTAACAAAATATATCCAAGTCAGTAAATTCTTCCTTCCATATCAAGATCTCAAATTTAATCATTTTTCCCCTGCTCTCTACAATCAGCTCCCCTCCTTTATTTTAAACTCCCTTGTTCCAATAACCTAAACCTGAACCAGCATAACAATAACTTTTTAAGACTTTTGTACAAGAGAGAAAACTAATATGCTGAGCAATACAGTGTAATCTTATTAGTGCTTGAAAATTATTATAGAGCAATAAGACAACTGATTGATTAAAAAAAGCATATGAAACATTTGAGGAAATGTTATTTGATGACTTAAAGACCAAAAATATTGAAGCTAGCCTAATAACAAAATACTACAAAGGAGAGGACAAGTAAAACTACTTTTTTTTGGATGGAGTCTCACTCCATCAGCCAAGCTGGAGTGCAGCGGCACGTTCACAGACACTCCAGCACCAACCTGCTGGGCTCCAGTGATCCTTCTGCCTCAGCCTTCCAAGTAGCTGGAACTACAGGTGTGCGTTTACCACACCTGGTTAATTTTTTATTTATTGTAGAGATGAGGTCTCACCAAGTTGCCTGGGCTGGTCTCGAGCCCGTGGGCTCAGGCAATCCACTCGTCTCAGCTTCCCAAAGTGCTAGGATTCCAGGCTGAGCCTCTGAGCCTGGCCCAGTAAAACTACTTTTATTCAGTATTAAAAGAAAAATGAGCACATTTTAATTCAGTTACAGCATTATTTTCTGTAAAAATTTTCCCTCTCTCTCCATCTTAGTAGTGTGATTTATTTGGCCAAACATTTTTTCAGTAAGGTATAAAAACAATCTGAGCCTTCCTAGCCTCATCCCTACTACTTATCCCTTAATTCTCTCCACATTGGTTGGCCACCTTACATCCTTGAGCTTGCCAGGCATGTTTCTACTCTCAGGCGTTTGCCCTTGTTATTCCTCTATTTGGAATATCTTTTACTAGACATTCACAGGACTAGTGCCCTCATTTCTTTTGGATCTTTACTCTAAAGTCACCTCTGTGAAGCCCTCCCAGACCATCCTACCTAAAATGTCACGCTTAACACCCAAAACACACTTTACATGTTACTTTCTTATTTTATCCTCTTTCCTCTCTTAACCCTTATCATTAATATGATCTACATTTATATATTCATATATGTACTTGCAAAAAACATTTCATTTATTTATTTCTCATCTTTCTTTCCCTCTAGAATTTATGTTCCAAAGGCAGAAATTCTTATCTCTTTTATTCGTTCACACATTCTCAAAGCCTAGAACAGTACCTGGCAAATAAAATCTGTTTAATAAATATTTGTGAAATTAATGATTCATGAACTCTGAAAAAATAAGGTCTAATATTTCCAACACTCAAATCTTTAGGTAAAAGTGCCTGTATGAGTAAAATCCAGTAGATATACTTATTAGGTTACTGTATTACCCTAATGAGCTATAACTTTTAAAAAAACCCCGTAGTTAACAAGCTCAGTAAAGCGTTTACACTTAAAAACAACCCCAAATACAAATTTCTACCAAGCAGCTGCTTATTATTTATCCTCTTTTGTGCCTACCTTTTAAACAAACACCAAACACTGTATAGTTTTTGGTAACGAAAAGAGCAACAAAAAAGTTCTGTCATCTGCAAACCTGATCTTCACATGCTTTTTATTAATTTATCATTTCCTCAAATATTTCTTGAACGCCACTAAAGATCCTGACTTAATAGATCCAATGGGGCCCAAGAATACACCTTTTAACGAGCCCCTCAAGGAGCATGTGACGGAAGTAGTTTTGAACGACAGTTTGAGAAGTCTGCTCCAAGCCAAGCATAGCTATCGCTTTTATTAACTCATTAAAAAACTGAGGACAATGACTTAACCAACGGAGTTCTTTTCTACAACAGGATAAAGCAAGCAAGCCTAGATTATTACCCGCTATTTAGCATAGCCCCAACTTAAGGAACGGCTGACGTAATACCAAGGCAATACTTCTCACTTTACTACTGTAATGTTCTAACTTATGGTCCTTGACCAGTTCTCTGATTTCTTTCTCTACTACTTTTCTGTCTACTCATCCCAGCCATTCAGTACTTCTGTGTGTTTTTTAAAAATATTCTAGGATTAAGGAATGTTTTCCACTTTACAGATCTTCAGCCCTCATTCAGAGCTGATAATTAGTAAGAAAAAAAAATCCGGGCTGGGCACAGTGGTTCATGCCTGTAGTCCCGGCACTTTGGGAGGCTGGGGCAGGAAGATGGTTCGAAGCCAGGAGTTCAACACAGCTTGGGCAACACAGTGAGACCCTGTCTCTACAAAAAAAAAAAAAAAAATTAGCCAGGTATGGTGGTGCATGCCTATAGTCTCAACTACTCAGGAGGCTGAGGTGGGGGATTTCTTGAGTTCAAGAGTTGGAGGCTACAGTGAGTTGATTGCACCACTGCACATCTGCCTGGGTGACAGAGCAAGACCCCGTCTCTCAAAAAATACAAAACGGACTGCACATGTGGATTTTCCTAGAAAGTGGTCTTAATCTCTAGTAACAATAAATACTCTCTGACAATTGAGCAAGACAACCCAAACGGTATTTCCCAACTAAACTTCATGTCGGCAAAATGTTGTTATCAATCAA
>CAUYQG010053059.1:0-13848 GCA_963574415.1 Tarsius wallacei
GAAGGCTGAGGCGGAAGGATCACCAGAGCCCAGCAGGTCGAGGCTGCGGTGGCTGGGAGCGGCCACTGCACTCCAGTCTGCGCGACAGAGTGAGACTCCAACTCAAAAAAAAAAAAGAAAATCAACATTTTGCCACCATCAGAATTAAATCTGGTTCAGGCATGAATCACCACCAATGATTGATGATGCCGGTGTTGGTGGCGGGGTCGGGTGACAAGCAGAATAACTGTGCAGTTTTGAATGACACACTACAAATTACTGATTAATTGTAGGGATGAAAAACAGTCACCATATAGGGGAGACACGGATAACACCATAACCAAGGCATCAAAATTAACCCCAAGGGGCAAACAGTCAACACATGTTTCCAAATGCCACGTCTGGAAACAAAACAATACAGTTCTCCAGTCAGAAACAGATAACCTGAAATGAACCTTGAGGAACCTCAGACAAACCCAAGTTGAGGATCTGGGTTCTTCAAAGTATAGCCGGGCTCGGTGGCTCAGCCTGTAATCCTGCGCCTTGGGAGGCTGAGGTGAGTAAATTGCCTGAGCCCGCGGGTTCGAGACCTGCCTGGGCAACTTGGCGAGACCTCATCTCTACAATAAATCAAAAAATGAGCCGGGCGTGGTAGCGCGCACCTGTAGTTCCAGCTACCTGGAAGGCTGAGGCGGAAGGAGCGCGGAGCCCAGCAGGTCGAGGCTGCGGTGGCTGGGAGCGGCCACTGCACTCCAGTCCGGCCGACTCCAAAAAAAAAAATGAGTCACTGAAAATTTTTTTTGACTTACCTCAATGTCAGAATTGTTTTGTATCTACTTCTTGTAGATCAACTGTATGCAAAGGTAAGCAATGATGCTTCCCAAACTGAAAGATAAGGGAAAAATTCAATGCAGATAAAAAACTACAACTACTCTTTACCTGAAATAAAGAGGGTTACCTGATTCCCAATATAATGAACCATTTATGGTTTATTTTTAACTGGCTCAGTAATGATTTATTTTGTTTATGGTTTCCCTGTTTTTTTATACATTATTTCTCTTAAGTGGATTAAGATAGTTTTGTTATTTTATATTCTTTTTTGTACACTCATTGAAGTTGCTAGAAACGAAAATGTCAGGAATTTTTTTTTCCTCTCTACTACATTTTGAGCAAGCAGTAATAATACATTTTCCACATAACACATTGATTTTTTTTCTAACATAAAAAGTATTTCTTTAGGCGTCAGGCTGTGGGTAGACATTTTTGAAGCTTTTAAAGCCACTAGTTTTAGCAAATAAACTACCTCAGTAAATGCAAAATTACAAACTTCCAAGAGGCTTCTTTTTTGTGTGATATTTGAGTCATCATTATATACATCTTTCCAACATCACACCCACAATATTCCTGGTTTTTGTACTCCAGTCATGTAATGTCACATATTTAATACATCTATCTATCTATCTATCTATCTATCTATCTATCTATCTATCTATCTATCTATCCATCTATCTATCTCTCATGCTGTTCCCTAAGCCTAAAGTATTCTTTTTTCTACTTACCCAAACTGAATTCATCCTTCAAGGCTCAACATAGTTGCAACATTTGTGAACTATTTCTATTATGACTAGTGGTTGAAAACATAGGCTCTAGAATCACATTAACTGAGTTCAAATTCTGAATTTACCATTTATGGAATTTGTGACTTTGGGAAACGTAGCCTTCCAGGTCTCAGTATTCTTGTGAGTAAAATGAAGATATCAATAAAATCTACCTTATAAAGTATATTTGAGGATTAAACATGACAATACATTTGAAGTACTTCAAGTGCCTACCCACAAAAAGCATGCAATAGGTTAGGTATTCTATCTCCAAGTCATAGTAGTCATTCTTTTCTTTCTATGCTCTTAGCAATTTCCATGTATTTCTGTCATAGGACTTATTTTATCCTGTTTTATATTAGAGTGATATTATACCTTAGTATCTTTCTTGTTGGTGAGTTTATGTTTAATTTATTCCCTATGTTCTCCCAGTGGCTAAAATACTGCTTTGTTCGTAGGTAATACTTAATGATCTTTTAAAAAGTAAATAGTAAATAAAATTACGAGTTGAGGCCTTGGATAGCATGTTGATTTTAATTAAATTATTACCAGACATTATTTGGTTTGGCATCATATCATCAAAAGGAAGCAAAAGAACCATTAGAGAAAATTTTCAACCACTCATTTTAGTGCCTCTTAGCCAGCTTTGGCCTGAGATATATCAATCCTGTGCATTTGTATCAAATTATGCACACAGCAGTGTGAACTGAATCTTAAGTTAATACTCTTGAGCTTCTATTAAATATACCTGAATGAGGACATATCGTTTTCTAGTTAGCTATTATCAGCAGTTGTTGTTGCAAGTTTCCCTCTATTAAAAAGAGACACATTGAGACTTCTACTTCTGGCATGAAAAAGTAACAGGGGCTATGTTTACCATCCCACCTTAAACAAAGAGAAAAACAGAATAAACAAAACCACAATTTACATAGTTTGGAAAACAGGAGCACCAATCAGTGATACTACAGAGCAATAAAACAAATGAAGTGAGTCCCATAATTACCCCCACTTGGCTGCCTGAAGAGAGATGTCAGTTCATAGTGCTAGAAAGCAGAGCCCGAACAATCCAACAGGTTTGCTGAGTTGATAAGTCAGAGTTAGGGGTTTGTAGAGGACAATGTGACAAGAATTTGGGGGCCAGAATATAGATGCATGATAGAACAGCCCTAGGGATCTGTAGAAGAGTTACCTTGAGTCTTTGGTGGAATTGCATTTGTGCATGCATGGGAGAAAACCACCCAAGTTTAGAAAAGAAAATCTGGAAAGAAGTTGGTAAAAACAAAACCAGAACTTGCACAGGGCTAGAAAGAGTTTTTAATTCTTAAAAAAAAAAAAAGTTTTGTTTTAAAGATGTGGGTAAAAAAGGAGTGGGTATATAAGTAGTCTAGGTACAGGTGAAATTTGGGCCCCCCAATGAACTTCACTTTGTCTGGATTGGGATCTGGCACCCTTATTGATCTGGCAGTGTCCCTACTGCCAATCCCTTTCTTGAAGTATTATGATAGGTGTTGAGGGTCCACTTATGAGTGAGACATGTGGTACTCAATTCTTTGTTTCTGTGATAGTTCACTGAGTATGATAGACTCCAAATCCATCCAAGTTGCTGCAAAATCCATAGTTTCTTCCTTCTTTATGGCTGCATAATATTCCATCATGTATATATACCACATTTTTTTGTCCAGTTCAATTGTGATGGGCAGCACAGTTGGTTCCATGGTTTTTCTATTGTAAATAATGCTGTAATAAATATTCTTGCATAGGTATCTTTTCTGTAGAATGATTTGAGTTCCTCCAGAAAAGTCATATAGAAGGTCAATTTCTCAATCTTTTAGGAATCACCACACGGTTTTCTGTAGAGGTTGAACTAGTTTGCACTCCCATCAACAGTGTAGAAGTGTTTCCTTTTCTATGCATTCTCACCAGCATCTGTTTAATTTTATGAATGATGGCCATTCTTATTGGAGTTAGGTGGCTTCTCAATGTGGTTTTGAGTTGCATTTCTCTGATGAATAGTGAGGTGGAACATTTTTTCAAGTGTCTGTTGGCTGCTTGTATGCCTTCTTTTGAGAAGTGCCTATATATGTCTTTTGCCCACTATTTAATGGGACTGTGGGTTTTTTTTTCCTTTTGGCATATTTGAGTTCCTTATAGATTCTGGATGTTAGGCCATTGTCAGATATACTGTTGGCAAATACTTTTTCCCATTCTGTGGGCTGTCTCCCCACTCCCTTGATAGTTTCTTTTACTTTGCAAAAGCTTTTCAGTTTGATGAGGTCTCACTTGTCTATCTTATCTCATGTGGCATGGGCATTTGGGGTTTTGGCCAGGAATTGGTTTCCTATTATAATTTCTGTAAGGGTGTCTCCTGCGTTTTCTAAAATTCTTATAGTTTGAGATTTTACATTTAGGTCTTTGATCCATTTAGAACTGATTTTTGTGTATGGAGATAGGTAGAGGTCCTGTTTCATTCTTCTGCATGTGGTCAGTCAGTTTTTTCCAGCACTATTTACTAAATAGGTTCTCTTCTCCTCAGTGGTTTTTGGTGAAGGTTTTGTTGAAGATGAGTTCATTGAAAAATTGAAATTTTGCTTCTGGAATCTCTATTCTCTTCCATTGGTCTATATGCCTATTCTTGTACCAATACCAGGCTGTTTTGATTATTGTAGCCTTACAATAACGTTTAAAGTCTGGAATTTTGATAGCTCCTGCTTTGTTTCTTTTGCTGAAGATTGTTTTGGCTATTTGTGGTCGTTTTTGTTTCCATATGTATTTCTGTATTTTCACTTCCATGTCTGAGAAGAATGATGATGGTAATTTAATGGGTATTATGTTGAATCTATAGATTGCCTTTGGTAGGATGAGCATCTTAACAATGTTAATTTTTCCAATCCATAAGCATGGGGTATTTTTCCATTTATTTGTGTCTTCTTTGATTTCTTTGAGCAGTGCTTTGTAGTTTTGTTGTAAAGGCCTTTCACTTCTCTGGTGAGGAAGATATCAAGGTATTTAATATTTTTTGGTGGCTATTGTGAATGAGATTGTACTTTTTATTTGGTTCTCTGCCTGTTTGTTGTTAGTATATAAAAATGCAACTATTTTTTGCACATTGATTTTATACCCTGATACTTTGCAAAAGTCTTTTATCAGTGCAAGAAGGTTTTTGACAGATTTACTTGGGTTTTCCAAGTACAGAATCATATCATCCACAAAGATGGATAACTTAACTGCCTCTTTTCCTATGTGGGTACTACTGGTTTCTTTCTCTTGCCTGAATGCTCTAGCTAGGACTTCCAACACTATGTTGACCAAGAGGGGTAAGAATGGGCAGCCTTATCTTGTTCCAGTTTTCGGGGTAAATGTTACCAGTTTCTGTCAATTTAGCAATATGCTGGCTGTGGGATTTTTGTAGACAGTGCTTACTGTTTTGAGGTATGTTCCTTCTATGCCTAGGTGTTTGAGGGTTTTTATCAAGAAGTGATGCTGGATTTCATCAAAAGTTTACAGTTAAAGAAATTTTAGAGTAAGTCATTGCTAAAGTTCCGCCTAACTCTAAATTATAATATATAAGACAAAAGAGATAAAGTTTTCTGGGGGAAAAATATAAAACTTAAAAAGGTAATCACCTAAATGTTTCTCAAGAAGATGACCAAGAATTGAGTTTAACTCAATTCAACAAAATACTTTACCTTGCAGAAGGTACTATCTTTTACATTATATAAGATGCAGAGTAAGATGATGTTCCTAATTTTAAAGACCTTATAATCTAGGAAGTGGAAAACACAAATCTATAAATAATTATAATAAGTCAGAATACAAATGCTACTTAAAAATTACAAACAAAATCTTTTATTAAATGTGTAGAATTTTAAACCTGGACATATAAAATATTATTTTACTTAATGACTTATCACAGAAACAAAGAACAGAGTACCATATGTTCTCACTCATAAGCAGACAATTATCATAATATTACAAGAAAGGGATTCGGCAGTAGTAGGAAACTGCCAGGGGAGGGGGACACACATCATCAACAAGGGTACCTGCATAATGAATATGTGTATACCTAACCCTGAATGGTACCCCACATCTTTAAAATTAAAAGTTAAAAAAAATTCTTGATGAGATCCTTACTAAAATATTGGATCTCAAAAAAATCAAATATTTTTGGAATCTAAGTGATAGAATATATAATTTTCTGTGCTATCTCAAGTTGGCTAATGGGGCTACTTTCACTCTATTTACAGGTGCTGTGGAGAGGGTGAAGAAAATTCGAGACTATGCTTTTGTGCACTTCAGTAACCGAGAAGATGCAGTTGAAGCTATGAAAGCTTTAAATGGGAAGGTAATGTAGGACAAAGAAAAAATATGTACAGATTGCATCCAATTTTGGTGTGGACACTCTATTCAAAAGAGCAATCCTGCAAGTCTATCTCATTCCAGCTTTCTTCTTCTCTGATATACATGCCTTAGTCCATTTATGATGCACAAAAGAGAAGTGATAGAAAATGGAGAATGAAGATGTGCCTGATATGTCCAACTGTACCTCTCAATTTTTCTTATTTGGACAAGTCACTGGTCATCCATTTCCTTACAAAGAAGAGACTGGAGTAGATTATTTCAATTTACCCAATTCTAATTTTCTGTCATTACTGCAAAGAAATTATCACCATTGTGGTACAGTATTTTAGAGAATGATGATCAGAAGAGATGTTAAGGCTGTTATTATGCCTTCAGAATTTGACCTACCTGGAATGCTTAGAATCTCTCACCTTGCCAAATGTAGAATCTGGGGGAAAAACTAGCTTCTATGCCCTTACTACTGATTTGCCTTCAGAAACCAATATAATATTTACATATCAATCCAATAGACATTAAAAACCTTCTACAGACCACTTATCATGCCAATAATGTCTGGGATACAAAAAGAATCAAACCAAAGATGCATGTCAAAGAGCTAAAAGTCTGTTGGAGAAATAAGACAAGTGTACCAACACCCGTGCAAAATACAGGCTGGTAAGTGTCATGAAAAGACATAAAAGTGATAAGAAAGATCAGTGGAAGAAATGGATTGTAAAGAATCAGATTATCTTCACTAATATGAAAAGATAATGTGTATGAGAAGCCATAAAAATTGGGTATAGTTTCAAAAGACAAAATATGGAAAGGAGAGGCAGTCTTAGGGACACAGAATTTAGAAAAAACAAGATAACACTGGGGGTTGGCCACAGTGACTTTTGCCTGTAATCCCAGCACTTTGGGAGATCAAAGCAGGATAATTGCCTGAGCCGAGGATTTTTAGACCAGCCTGAGCAACATAGCAGGACCCTATCTCTACAAAAACTCAAAAAATTAACTGGGCATGGTGGCACACACCTGTAGTCCCAACTACTCAGGAGACTGATGCAGAAGGATTGCCTGAGCCCAGGAGGTCGAGGCTGTGGTGAGCTATGATCATGCCGCTGCACTCCAACCAGCCATCAGAGTGAGACCCCCAACTCAAAAACAATAACAAAAAGATAAAATTGGGGGATGGTAAAATATAGAGCAATTTGGTTGGAACATATGCACATGGGCTGTTTTGCCTGTTGGGTCTTGCATCAGTCAGAGTCTCAATAGAAAACAGATGGCAAAGGAATTAATTACAAACACGTGAGCTAAGAATAGGGCAATCAAAAGAGAGTGCAGGAACCTGGGGATCACAGCATTTCTGGAGTCAAAGGCACAAAGGGCTGGAAAACTGATAGGAATCCTGAAAGGAAAGAGGGTTGTGTATTAGAGAAGAAGTGATCTTATTAAGGGACACAGCCAGCCCAAGGTAACCTCTCAAAGAGGGAGCCAGAAGACTAAATGCCTCAAACTCACTGTTGTCTCTTTTTCCAACCTCCTACCAGAGTTCCCTATTGGTCAAATCCAATCATAATCCAGAAGGTTTAAGAATCCTACAGAGGATGCCATGTGCAATGGCTTCCCAGAGCAGAGAGCAGGCCGAAGTCAGTGGGGAGTAGAAACGGAGGGCAAAGGGAGAATCTCTCACCTCAGGTCCTTCAGACACATGGGGCCTCTGGTATATGAGCTCCTCAGGGACCTAATCAAACTTAAAAATGTTTAAATAGGAAGGAAAAAACTACTGAATCTGAACTACAAAAAGAAAGCTGCAAAACAAAAACTAGTACATATTTAAATCCATTTCTATGAAGTAAACTTTATTTCATCTCCATTGATTATTACGTTTAGTATCATTAAAAATGTTATTACTTTGAAAACTATTTGTTAAGTTAGATTTTCTCTATTTAAAACATTTCTGGTATACATTATGATTGCCAACAAGGAACAACCAATCATAAATTAAATGCTAAATAATTACAGTGGGATAATTATAATGGAAACTATTCCAATTATTCCCAACTTTTACAGTTAGATATTTTTATAGCAATGCTTATATATATAGCTAAATATATATTTAATGTTATATTTTACTCTAATACAGTATGAAAAAAATTAAAAGTAAAATTTCCTAGGACCAATGAAGACTTTTTAATATATATAGATATTTATATCTAATTTATTGAACAAGGTGAGACTTAGAAGTTTTTTTGTGCAGTAGAGTAATGATCCCATTTACAATTTAGGGAAATTAATCTAGTAAGAATTCACTTTTTATAGAGGCGAGAGAAAGATGTAATGGAAACTAGTTATAAAGCTATTACAGTCACCAAAATGGTACAAAATGAGGGCTTGAATTAAGTTGGGAATGGAATGTAGGAGAGAGCTCCACATAGAATTATGGGGGATGAATTCAAAGGACCCAGAAACTGATTGGTGATAGGAGTGAAACAGAACAAGTCATCAGAAGTTTTCAGTATGGTAGACAATTAAGGGAAGACAAGAGGGGTAGATAGGAGGGGAAGCCTAGTTGTAGAGAAAGGTGACAAACTGAGCTTTGGACATGATTATTCATTTATTCTATAAATATTATTGGAATTATGTGAAGTGAAATATATTTTGCTAGACTTGGGCTAATAAGATATTGTGCTAGCTTGTTAAATATCTAAACCAAATAACTAAAATACAATATTGATTTTTAAAATGGTTTTGGATGGAGCAGAGGAATGCAGAACAAAATCTTTTACAATAAGAAATCTGACTCTGCAATAAAGGATCATCCTATTCAAGACATCTCTTGATATACAAGTGCCTATGAACAGAAGCCTATTTGGGTTTCTTCTTTCTCAAAGCAGGACTGAAGACAAAGAATCTTATATCCAAGGCCACCCATATTTTCAATATTCCAAGTCTATTTTTTTCTAATAACACCGATACCAATTTAAGATTGTTGACTATCAACTGGATTCAGTCTATATCCCTGTGTGTTCTATTTTACTCATTTGACACTGGCTCCTGCTACTATAAAGCAAGGTAAATACAAGACACTAGGGACAAATTGCCCCAGAGGCTGACCAAAATGGTCAAGATGACCATGAAGCACAAGTTTTGTCTGGCAGACTTCAATAATCCAGGAACCAATGAGTTCCTGAAGAAATTGGAGGGTAACAGTTCTCACTCAACTGCTGTGAACAGGAATGTTTACAGAAACACTTTATATTATCTTCTTTCTTTATAACAGAGGCTCATCATATTCTTATATGAAAAAAGCCACAAATGCTTTCTGACACAAACGCTTTCTGACATTTTGCCCCTTTGATAAGAAATATATCAAACTATCAAGAATTTGTTGAAAGCCATCCTTTCTTTCTTGTGTAGGCAAGCAATACAGAGAAATTAGCTACACATGTAGATCTACACTCAGTCATGATCTTGAACATCTGGAGCTGTTCATGATCTCAAAAATTTGTGTCAGAGAAGAACTACTCTAATAATTCTTGAAGACAAGTTTTAAGTGGTGAAGCTACTCCCCACTCCCCACCATCCCTGTTTATCAGTTCCCAACTGTTTAACTTATCAAAGGGCTACTTCACAAGGAACTATCTGTAGGAAACAATATAATAGCCTCACAGATTCCTTATCCTTGGGTAGGGCCGTGCTTATACCTGTCTTCTTCTCCAGTGAAAACCTACTTTTGTAACTGATCTAAAGAGTAAACATTTCATTGGTTGTCAGCTGAAAAGACCTGATTGAGTTGCCCATGCCAAAGTGTTAGTAACTGATAAGATCTCTTTGTTGGTTTCCTTTCACCTTCATCTTACTGTGCTATGTAGTGGAGATTAAATTCCATCCATAATGAACCTAAAACTTCTGTAATCATATAATTCTTTGCCATGTAATTTAAAACCTATATATTACATAACTTAAAAATTCCAGAACTTTCTGCCTCAGTGATGTATCCAGATTATAAATGTATAGCCAATATGCCAGTGGCCAGTGGCCAGTATGTCACTGTCCAACTTGTTGGCATCTTGTACAACAACTTACCAACAAAACCAAACAGAAAATTCAACTGACATACAAACACAAACCTATAGAGGGACAAGATACAAATTGAAAAAGTCAGCAAATATACAGCAATTAGTCTGACACCTCGAAAGAGACAGGTTATTAGAACTCAGTAATACTCAGTTGTCTCCCTATCATCTCATGCTGCTTTTTTCTTGCTCTCTTCAACAGGTGCTGGATGGTTCCCCCATTGAAGTGACTCTAGCCAAACCAGTGGACAAAGATAGTTATGTGAGGTACACCCGGGGCACAGGTGGAAGGGGCACCATGCTGCAAGGAGACTACACCTACTCTTTGGGCCATGTTTATGATCCCACCACAACCTACCTTGGAGCACCTGTCTTCTATGCCCCCCAGGCCTATGCAGCAATTCCCAGTCTTCATTTCCCAGCCACGAAAGGACACCTCAGCAACAGGGCCGTCATCCGAGCCCCCTCTGTTAGAGGTAACACCAGTCAGCTCTTGCCTTAGATGAACCCTAAGATTTCAAATGACTTGAACTGCAATAGCCTTAAACAAATTGGATGGGACCGCTGAGAGAAAAGCACTGAAAATTTGTTTATTAAAAATCAAAATACTATATCAACAGCTTTCCTTTCATAGGAATCTTTTTCACATGACAACTGGTTATTGAAAAACTTTGGTCAACTCATAGTGCACATGGGTTTAGTGCACAAATTAGATCTTCACATGAGCCCATAAAATTTGCACAAACTAAAACCCTCTTCCACAATTGTTAGCATCTTCCATATCAGTAGACCACCATCTTGCAGTCGTCTATGACTCATTACAACACTCCCAGGAGAGAGCAGTATGATCCAATGGAAACCAATTACTTCAAATGCAAAAACAATTCAAGGCACAAGTGTTCTTGATGGTAGCTCAGTAGCATCATCCTTACATATAAATCACAATTTATCATAAATATTATCTTACAGAACATGAGACATTCTTATCTGACTTCCCCCAAGAAATATATGTTAAACCTATTGAAAAACCAAAATCAATTTATTTATTTAGTACATGGGGAACAAGATAAATCCCAAATAGGAAAAACTCAATTTTACTGCCAGATAATAAACGTTTAATGTTTGAATCCTGCAAGAATTTTAAATGCTCAAGATGTTTTCCAAGGTCAGTTATTTAAAGCAATCTAGAAGATAAGGAAAGCATTTTTTATTTCCAAGAAACTAGTTTGTCTCTGCCTTTTGGGCTCCTTCGGACTGGTTTTTCTAGGATGTGCCTAATGCCAGTAGAATCCCAGTTCTAGCTTTCAAATATGACACCAAAGCAATTGAACAAGCAAGCTCTGTGTGTAAATCTATTGCTGGGTTTGACTTAGAAGCAAAAGGACACATCCAAATTGCTGTAAAAATAGTTATCTTACTATGTTTTTCAGGATTAACTAACCATTCTAGGAGGTCTAATCTTCAACAGTCTTAAAATTCTGTACTCATAATATAATCACACCCCCAAAAATTGTAATGCAGAAGAAATCATGAAGATTTCCTTTAGGATAACCTGTCCATGTGATGATATATTATGTCATTGAAACATTATGCATTTGTAATGTAAAAATCACATCATTAACCAACCTGCACATTAAATACAAGTTGTCAACCAGTTGTGATGTAGAAAAAAAAAAAAAAGCTCCACTCTAAGGGGAAAAAATGCCTGTCTTATAACAAGAAAGGAATCAATGAATCATATTCATGGATGAAAGATAATCAATTTAATTTCTCATCTTTTTATGCCACAATAGGAAATCAAAGGAGCAATATGGCAAAACAAAAATTAAAAGGAATCTATGCATGAAACTCAATGGAAATTTAAGCCTCACATTGACAGAACATGAGAGGATGGTGAATTAATTCTAAAGCATGTTTTCTAAATGTTCGTTTTCCAATAAGTCATTGTGGGTTGGAAAACTGATGAAGCTAGAATTCATTTCTGAGTTACTGATTAGTGACAGTCTCTATGCAGGACTGATTTCAATACCAGTGGTTATATTACATTGGAATGTTTAATAAACACATTCCCAGGCTTTATTAGTCTACAGAAAATGTAAACAAAAGGTTATCTGAAGACAGAAATTGCAAAATTTCTCTCGGTGCCAAAATTTTTAATTGCTAACATACTTATCAACAAATAGCTGTGATGGTATGTCTTTCTTTCCCACGTAGCTCTTGAAAGAGAGAGAAAGAGAGAGGGAGAAAGACCAATGTTAAACTTGAGTTTCATTACATGAGAATCCTAGAGTATCTTACTATCTTCAGGGCAATAATCAATGTGACTTGGGCTAACTTTTCCATTACAGTAAGATTCAGGGTGATTTTCTGGTGGTTTGATTCAGTTTAATGCCTTCTTACATTCCTAGAAATTTACATGAATGTACCTGTAGGGGCTGCGGGAGTGAGAGGACTGGGCGGACGTGGCTATCTGGCATACACAGGCCTGGGTCGTGGATACCAGGTGAAAGGAGACAAGAGAGAAGACAAACTCTATGACATTTTACCTGGGATGGAGCTCGTCCCAATGAATCCTGTCACTTTAAAACCCCAAGGAATCAAACTTGCCCCCCAGGTAGGTAATGTTATTCCAGGGATAATTTCTTTAAGTTGGGCCAGTGATCCCCATTTACCTTTCATCAAACAATTTGACCTACTTAAGCTATTGGGTTTTTTTCTTGTAATAGATAGTGTTCAGTTAAGACAGTATACTTTGAAGGAATGCTCAGCATTATAGGCGCTTTCATTTTTTTTAATCATAAAGTTTAAAACCTTAAATAATCTTCCACTGAAATGCAAAGAACCTGCGTGCTATTAAGAATTATCAACCAATACCTTAAATGAAAATAAAAGGAGGCAAAGACCTCGCCTCAGAATAAATGCCCATTGCGTGTGAGCCAGCTTGATCGCCAAATGAAGAATATTTACAACAGGAAACCCTGAATAGACCATTTAGGACATCTTTTCTTGGAAACACAGTGTCTAAGAGAAAGCTCCATCGTGATATCTAGGTAAATCTTTAGGAGGTGTCATCAGTCGTGTCAAAGTAAGTCTTCTGCAACGGTCATATTTGGGCAGTGGCATTATGGTGAATTTTTATTGCTTGCATTTGACAATTCTAAGTTTCCATGTTTCTGCATGAGTCTGTGGTTTTTATTATTGGAAAATTAAAAGTTATAAAAGTTGTTCCAATATGGAAACTGAATGCCAGGGTTAAAAATAAAACAAAAGAGGATCTATGTAAACCCTTAAACTGTTCCCTGTGGAAGTGCTGATCTCTCTGAAATATACTTTGGCTGAATAACCAGGGTTATAGTGTGTGTATCCTGAAGGAAAAGTCACTACTCCCATTCCAAAGGTATAAGCCTCAGATTTATGAAAATAACCCTTAGGAGTCCAATGAAGAAGAAAACTTGGTTTTCTAAAAGCTCATCTTGGGTATTGTTTTTAATTTTTTTGGTGGTATTAATGGCTTTCTCTTACAAACAAATTTGTTAATCTAAGGTTTCTGCTAACCTTATCCAGGCAATTTTTTTAAAAAAGCATGCCTGCCGGGCTCGGTGGCTCAGCCTGTAATCCCGCGCTTTGGGAGGCTGAGGTGAGTGGATTGCCTGAGCCCGCGGGTTTGAGACCCGCCTGGGCAACTTGGTGAGACCTCATCTCTACAATAAAATAAAATAAAAAAAATTAGCCGGGCGTGGTAGCGCGCGCCTGTAATTCTGGCTACTTGGAAGGCTGAGGCGGAAGGATCGCCGGAGCCCAGCAGGTCGAGGCTGTGGTGGCCGGGAGCGGCCACTGCACTCCAGTCTGGG
>CAUYQG010053061.1:0-18203 GCA_963574415.1 Tarsius wallacei
AGCCGGGCGTGGTAGCACGCTCCTGTAGTTCCAGCTACTTGGAAGGCTGAGGCGGAAGGATCGCCAGAGCCCAGCAGGTCGAGGCTGCGGTGGCCGGGAGCGGCCACTGCACTCCAGTCTGGGCAACAGAGTGAGACTCCAACTCAAAAAAAAAAAAAAAAAGAAGACGTTGTAGCAATGTATATCGATTGAACACTTATTATGTGCTACTCTTAAATAATTTAAATACCTTAGCTCATTTAGTTATTGCAACATCACTGCCAACATGGATGACATCATTCTTTGTCACTCTCCAAATGAGAAAATGAAGGCAGATAAAGGTTAAGAAACTTGCCCAAGTAGTGGTAAATAATGGTTGAATCTATAGCCCCAAGCTAAGAACAACAGTGGATAAGTGATAAGGATTGGATTATCTTCTAACCACAAACAGTTCAAGGTATTATGCATACCTTGCTTACAACAATGAGTCACATTGCTTTTTTTCTTTTCTATTCTATATATCTACGATTTTATTGAAGTGTAAAACATACTGCTCACCCAAGGAAAATGTATTAATGCCTTCTCTGTTCAGGGAAGTGTGTAATTTGATCAATCAAATGTTTTGATTGATCTTGTGTTATGTATCTACTTTCTGTATCAGAAGTGAGACAAACCCCAATCAGAAGTGTCAAGTAGAATAACCTTATGCATAGCCTACAGGTTTGCAAAGGTAATGCTTTCTTGAGAAAGTACTCGAAAGTATGGTACAAAAACCTAGCCTCCAAGGAGTTGGAAAATATTATGAATCTCATAATCAACCTAAAATGACTTGTATTTATTCTACATAAGGGTTAATTACATGTAAGATAACAAAGCTTAATAATCTTGGACAGTACGCAATAGTGATTTTAGAGCTCAGATCTGTAACCAAACCCTAGTTCATCACTTGTTGAATATATAACCGTGGACAATTTTTATTTTATATCTCATTTTTTATGTGTAAATTGAGAATAACATTAAAACATGACTAATAGTATTCTTGTGAAGATTAAAAAATAGATTTAATATTTTGGAAAATAAAGGATATGTAAACAGTATTTGTTATTACTATTAGTAGTAGTAATTTTATAACTATTACAGACACAAATCAAACACCAAGTATGGACAATTAAAACTGTCACTAGCGAGACTGAGATATTTCTTTGGGAGGAGCCAACTTTCTTGATAGTTATAAGACAGGAAGATGATCACCTTCTTTTATGGTCACAATCCGTAGTAAATTGGGTCTCCCTCAACAATTCCCAACTTGTGAGCTTCGTTAATTTTCTTTGCGACCAATGTGTTCGGAAGGACTTGGGAGTCATTGAGGTGGGCACTTTTTGTTACTCTTAGGGTGGACTGAAAGTGGCTTCAAGCCACTGCATTCTTCCAGCCAATCCTCATCTTCTAATAATGACACAAATAATTCTGCTGGGCTGAAGAAAACTGATGACAAACCTCTTTCCCAAGAGTCTGTGACCATGTGATTAGCCGGAGACATTACTCAACAGTTTAGCTGCTGAGGTTCTAAATAGTAGATACAAAGGTATCATCTGCAATGGTTGGGTTGGTTCAAAAGTCGAGCACTTGGGATTATTCTAAGTCACAGGAAACAGATCCTTACATTCTTACGCATGTGGCATCTCTGTGTTGTCGTTTGTCATTCCCTTTCTGGTCTGTTACCACACATGATTTATCTTTGTGTCTGCCGCATTTTAGCTGCATAAAAACGTCTTCTGATTTAAAGAACAAATTAAATGTAAAATTAATGTTTACTTTTCCCAGGGGATTATTGGAATTTTTAAAACTTTAAATAAGATAAGGATTCCGAATGGCTTAGAGGAATATAAAGCAACATACTTAACATACATTTGAATTTTATTCTAATTTTAATATTTTGGCAGAAATAGTTTTATTTCCTTAAAATTGAAATGGAAATAGGCAAGTTGCAGTATCTCCTCAAGGAAATTAAGGTTGGTTTAAAAATAACCCCCTAAATAATTTCAGACTTGATACAATGTCTAACCTCCAGAGAAGCCCTAAGACTCCTCTTGTCGTTAATGAATAACTGAGCTCCACCTTGTTCTAGTATTTCTCTCTTGTTCGTGTTTTGTTCTCTTAACAGACCTCATAGAAAGTAGTTTGGCTTTAGGTTGTTAATTTAGTGAATTCAGTAAGTCTACAATAAGGGAAGGATTAGTTACCATCTTCGTTCTCATACCTCCGACAGTTTGATTTCCATTTGTCTAAATTATTTGGAGAATTCGATCTTTTACTGTCAATAGGGTGACTGACAAACCATCAGGCAGCAAGAGGCTGGGCAGTGAAGACGGTGGGAGAAAGAAGAGGATGATGAGCAGAGGAAAACAAAATGATGGATGGTGTTTACCAGGGAAACAAAAGAATGCTGTATTCGATGTATTCATTTCCCAATCATGTGTGTTGAGTTCAATAGATTCCAAGTATTTATTTTCTTTAACTTTTTGCCTTTTCCAAATGTTGTCACTTTTTTGATGAATGTGAATTGATTTATAAATAAGTAAAATTCATTGCAGGAAGTCTCAGTATAAAATGGTGAGCAAATACATTGCAATCTTGTCATCGCTCATAAAACCTTCAAACCCGGAGGTTTCATTTGCCAGGAAGAGAGAAACCGAATGTAATTGCTTTTCAACAGTGAAACAAAATGCTTGCTTTCTAGGACGTTTCAGTTTTGTGTATTGATGGGTGGCGGGGAGGGGTGGTAAGTCATTGTTAAACTGCTAAATGCTGTTATGAAAGTATTCCTAATGTTAAGGGTTATAAAAAAGTCAGTCAACAAACAATACTTGTGGTGAGTCATTCAGCAGTATTAAACATAAAGTGCCTCCTAGATTTAATGTTGCATTAACTTCATTTTGCATTAACTTTAAATCCATTACTGAGTTATGGGTCCACAAATATCCTGTTTTTGCCAGCATTTCTTTGTAAGATTCTTCTGATTGCACTGAATTTCCTGTCTTCCAATAATGACACTGTTTCAGCTGTGAGAACTTATTAGAAAATATATGATGCTTGCAGTTTTGCAAAAGATGATCTCCCCCTGTGGAATAATCTCCATTCTAATTTGACTGTAAAATCCCCATAAATTATTTCAATCTCATTTCAGACTGGGGCATATTTCATTGATTGGTAATAGCCTTAAATTACTTTTTATTGTGATTGTAATGTTTTCTTGTCAAATAGCAGGAAACAGTAAATTATAGAGTAATTTAACAGGTGGAAATATACACAAGTAAAAATTGTTAGAAACAAAGATAAACCATTAGAACAAATTGCAGTGTGCACGTACCTCATCAGTTCTTCCCTGTCTACAGTTTCAGAAAGCAGTTATTTCTTTCACTCAGTTTAATTAATCTGGAATCCTGACTGGAAGCCACGGATCATGAAATTAAAATGCAACAATATACAGTTAATGGCATTCATCTGGGGGTAATTTTAATACTAGAAACTCCAGGTCGAAGGTCCAGTACTCTTTGATGCCAGCCATAAGTAAAGACTCCATGACCTTAAATGAACTCTCTTATCACACAAAAGGATGCCATCACCCTCGGTGAAAGAGAAGTGGGCCACATACAGGAAATACAATTTTACTGAGAACATTGCAGGCGTGGGACTTGCAGGGATTGTGTGCTCACTTTGGATGGAAGTCCTTGGGAATTTCTGGTAGGCTCTAATCAGAAGTGAAAATTTAGGAGAATCAGTGTTCTTTCATAGGAAGGCTGAATCTGCAAAACCTGGTTATCTGAGTGGAACTGTTATCTAATCAAACATGAATACTCTGTTCCAAACCCAAATCAGATTCGCTTTAGCACCCTCAGAAAATAATCCAACTTTTCCAGAATCCAGTTGCATAATTAAAGGAAAATGTCATTTTGGAGATTTTCAACAACCACTTATTCATGGACCTTTTTGGAAATCTTTAGAGTACTTAAGTTTACTCAATAGATTAACGAAATTGGCAATAGTTGGCTAATTATGACCTAATTGGTGAAGAGATGAGAAAATCCAAAACAAGGCTATGACAAATAATAAATTATATTT
Organism: Tarsius wallacei; assembly: GCA_963574415.1. Taxonomy (NCBI): domain Eukaryota; kingdom Metazoa; phylum Chordata; class Mammalia; order Primates; family Tarsiidae; genus Tarsius; species Tarsius wallacei. Next base: position 4,102 of record CAUYQG010053061.1, read on the forward strand.
TACTTTGTGAAATATTGAATGACTGTGTTTGACAGTGTGTGAGCTGTGTGTATGATATCTTAAAGCGTATCTTCAGTTAAACAGAGGATGGTATATAAAACACTGGCATTTAAAAAAAGCTAAAAAATGTGCTATGTGATTTTTCTCAAGAAGGTGATGGAATCTGGTGGAAATAACATGAATTTATGAGCCAAACAACCTGGAGTCAAACTCTGCTTCGAGTACACGCCTTTTAAATAATTATGTTCATGGAATGCTTTTTGGCATAAATAGAAAATGGATAGGAAAAGACTTATTTGAATTATGGCACCAAGTTTAAACATCATGTTTACACCTGCCTTAAATCCATCCTGAAACAAATAAATCAGGACATAACTTATTTATCCTGGAATAGGTTCTCAATAAATTTTAACTACACGATTTTACCAAATCGAAAGTGCTACCCACAAAACGGGTAATGGTTCTGTTTCTCGGCAGGTGGCAGCCCAGTGACCACAGCCAAGGAGGATGTAACAAGGGGATTTTAATACTTGCAACAAATAAGGAGGATACAAGGGAGAGTTCCCGAAGCAGTGGCTGTTACTGCGCAGTTAGGCTGAGTCCTTGGACGTCAAGGTGGGGTAAAGGCAGCACAGGTGTGGCTGATCGTGCTTCTTCACAAACTGCATGTGTGAAAGGTGACAAATGCGCTCCTCTCGAGGTGGGGATGTTCGTCAGGTCATGTGGCAAGTTCACCAACCCAGGCATAGCTGGATCCACCTGAGTTTTGTTTTGCAGCGGCTGGGCTACTCTCTGTAACTTTTTGAAGCAACACACACGCAAGATACAGACCACTTTCAATGGGCAGCATGGTTGGTTCCATGCTTTTGCTACTGGGAATTGTGCTGCCATAAACATGCGTGTGCCGGTGTCTGTTTTGTAGAATGATGGATTAAAAAAAAAGTGGTACTTAGGCACGATGGAGTATTATGCAGCCATAAAGGAGGACAGGCATATGGACTTTGCAGCAACTTGGATGGATTTAGAGTCTATCATACACCGTGATCTATCACAGAAACAAAGAGCAGACTACCATGTGTTCTCACTTATAAGCGGACCCTGAACATTTACGGTAATACTATAAGAAAGTTGTAGATAACTGCCAGGTGTGTGTGTGTGTGTGTATGTGTGTGTGTGTGTGTGTGGGTCGGGGGGGTACACAACATCACTAAGGGTACCTGGTCTCAACCAGGCCAAGTGAGGACCAAAGGAAAGTCCAAGCTTTACCTATACGATGTCCACTTGTATACCTAATCCTGACTGGTACCATGCATCTTTAAAATAAAATATAAAAATAAAAATAAGAAGACCTTAAGGTGCAACAGTTAAAGTAGGTACTTTTTCACAGTGAGAGCCCCAGGTTACAAAGCAATCAATTTGTGAGACAAAATTATGTCCCACTGAGAAAGGGCAAATAAACAATGATGCTAAGATTTTAAAATATTTAAATATGATATGTGTTTTGGTCTCACTAGCTTCTACTTGCTTTGAAATGTCATTTCTCTCTTCTGAAATGTTTGAAATTGCTTGTGTCTTCAATTCCATTTGAATAACAAAGTACACAAAGCTTCAACTACTTGTATATTTCTTTTTGGGGGATTATAAACCACTTTGTAGTTGACTTGTTTCACTCATAAAATGTGCACCCTGCTATTTTGTTCCACGGCTGTTTGCATTCACAATTGCTCTTTTTGTTTCAATACCAAATCAATGACTACTTCATTTTTCATTTTTTAAAATAGTTTTTTTTTTAAAAAATAGTTTTCAATGGAAATTACATTCAACATGTGAAATGCCAGAAATATGTATAAAATTTACCTCCAGGTTCTCGCAATGAATATCAAAGAAAAATCCCCTTATGCTTTCAGCAGAGGGACGGGAGAGGAGTCATTCTAAATACGCCATCACACTCTTGTTCTTGTTAACCAGAGCCTAACCAGCTGAGTATAAGAGCCTGAGTAAACTGAGGCAATGGAAATACTCACCTCCAGTCAGCCAATGATGACTAAACTCTGACCTTTTTGCTTGATCTTGCCAAATTCCTAACTCAGGGGCCTGGAGAGACAGGCTTTGTTGTTAACTATTTCGTGTGGTTTACGTTCCAACCTGACTCTGGCATAATATCACAGGGCCCTTAAAGAGGAATAATCAGACTATTTTATGACCCTTTAAGCCTGTCTTTTGGGGACTCCGGGCACTTTTTAAAACACTTCCTTGCTCACTCTGAAGTCTGTCACTACCCACCACCACCTGCAAAGCTTCATCTGCGTATAAGAAGCTTTAGACCCTTCTCAAAAGAAGACAAAAGGACAAAATGATGAACTTCACAGCAACTTGGATAGACTTAGGGTCTGTAATACTGAGTGATGTGTCTTAGAAACAAAGAGAACTGAGTTATCACATGTTCTCACTCATAAGCGAACCTTGAACAATTATCATAATACTATAAGAAAAGGATGGGCAGTGGTGGGAAACTGCCAGGGGAGGGGCGGCGCACCCCCTCAACAAAGGTACCTGCATAATGAACATTTGTATACGTAAACCTGAATTGTACCCCACATCTTTAAAATCTAAATTGTTAAAAAAAGCTTGGCTCCCTTACCCTTCCTCAAGCTGCCCTTTTCCTTCATTGCTTTCCAAATTTCTCAGCTAACCCTACCTGACTAATTGTCAGTCGGAGAGTCTTTGAACTCACCTAAGCCTATAGGACCCTACTTGGAGATATCCCACCTTCCTGGCCTGAGCTAGTGTAAATCTCACATGTATGGATTTATGCTTTCTTGTAACTTCTGTCCTCCTAAGATGTAGATAACCATGCTACATTTCCACCACAACAGGCATGTGTTCTCAGGACCTTCTGGAGATGAATGCCAACGGCCTAGGTCACTCATATTTAGCTCGGAATAAACCATCTTAAATATTTTAAAAAATGTTGCATCTTTCATCAACCCTAGATATCCTCTGCCACCCAAGGCCTGAAGAGTGACTGAGAAGCACGTGCAAAGTTTGCCATCCAGAGGCACAGGCCCTCCAGAAGCCTGAGACCTAACCACAGGACTATGGAATGCTTTCCACTGCCCTACACCTCACCACCACATTACTAATGGCTGATTGACAGCAGTTCCATATACCCAAGTACATCATGTTCAACTATCCAGAAAAAAATTACAAAGAATATCAAAAGGCAGAGGCAAAAAAGCCAAACGATAATTTTTAAACTAAGGGGCCTGATGACAGAGCAAGCATCAGAACCAGACACGGCTAGGATGTTGTACTTAATAGATCGGGAATTTAAAACAACTAGAGTGAATAGGCAGAGGACTTGCAAGAACAGACTGGCAATGTGAATAAATACATAGAAGGCCTAAGAACCAAAAATAAGTGCTAGAGATTAAAAACTGCGTACATGGAGCTTAAAAATGCCTTTAATGGGTTTCTTGTAGAGTGGACATAGCTGAGGAAATAATCTCTGAGCTTGATGACATCACAATAAAAACCTCCAAAGTTAAAAAGAAAAAAAAAACCAACAACAAAAAAAAAACAGAATAATAAAGGAAAACTACAAAAAGCTTGGAAATGCCAGAAGTTAAACAAAGAAAGAAATCAAATAATATTTGAAAAAATAATGACTGAGAATTTTCTTCAATTAATGTCAGACACCAACCTACAGGTTTAAAAAGCTTAGAGAACACCAAGCAGGATAAACGCCAGAAAACTACCATCTAAGAATATTACTTTTAAACCACAAAAATATTTAATTGACAAATAAAAATTGAATATGTTTAATGAGTGCAACAAGATATTGTGATGCATGTACTCTTGTGTAATGATCATTAAAATAAAATTAACACATTTAAATCACCATGCATACTTATTATTTTTACGGGGGGTGAGAATGCTTAAAATTTGTTCTATTATCAAATTTTAAGGGATCCTTCTTTCTTTCAAAAAATTCATCTGTATCACCTAGATTGTTAAATGTGTGGTTGTACACAGTTGCTCATAATATTGTGGGTACATAGTTGCTCATAGTATTATTTTATGATTCTTTCAATGATCAGGACATCTGTAGTGCATCCCAGTTTTTTTCTGACATTAGTCATTTGAATCTTTATGTTTAAGTCTTAGTTAGCTTTAACAAATGCATGTCAATTTTATGATCTCTTTAAAGAGCCAGCTTTTGTTTTCCGATTGATTTCCTGTTTTTTATTTCATTGATTTCTGCCTATTTCTTCTATTTTTAGTTGTCGGTTTACTTTGGATTTGACTTGCTCTTCCTTTTTATTCTTTTCTAAGGTAAAAACTTAGTTTATTGATTTTAGAGTTTGCTTCTCTGCTGACATATGCATTTAATGCTCTAAACACTGCTTTTGCTACACCCCCTACATTTGAAAAATTGCATTTTCATTTAGCTCAAATATATATTTTTATTGAGATATTTTATTTGATTTGTGTTATTTAGAAGTGGTTTGTTTAATTTTCATGCATTTTTCATACTTTCCAGTTACCTTTCTACGTTGATTCCCAGTTTAATTCCACTGTGGTGTGATAACAGATATTGTATGACTTTTATTTTTTTTAATTTGCTAAGGTCTATTTTATAACCTAGAATGTGATATTTTTTGTTTGTTTTATAAGCAATAATTCAAAGGGGTGCATTGTGAGTCTAGAAAATATCATTTACTTAAGCAAGTGTTCACAGACCAATGAAGTATAAATTATTTGAATCATATGGAAACAATGTAAAAGCTATAAAATAAATATCAGTTCACTATATTATAGGAAAGAACAAATGCTTCATGGAAACCAAATGAAATGCTATGCCAGGAAAGTAACAGACAAAAATAAAGAGACAAAATGAAAAATAACAACAACATATAACTAAGAGTATATCAAAGATAGGCATTAAATTTAATTAATCAGGAAACAAATAACTCTGAAAGAACAACACATAGGAAAGATAGTATCTCCTTGTCAGTAGTATGGGATTTGAGGGACTATTTGCATACCCTTCAGCCAAACTTCTAAATCTGCCTAAATACTTGATATTAAAATACAAGACTTCCCAATATATTCATCCATTTTAATAGCCATCAACAAGAGACAAGGTCACAACGTATGAGGGATTATATTTATAATTGTTGAAAGCAAGGTCAGTCTATACTTATCAACCAGGACTTTTACACTGGGACTTCTTACAGCTAGTTTCCTAGACTATCATGAGATTGGCCACTGTTTTGCTAAGCATTGGCCAGGCCACATGGTTCTTTGAGCTGTGACCACTGTGTTTCCTAGATTTGACTCCCTCCCCAACCTTGGGGAGGTGAAACTCCTCTCTCTCTCTAATTTACTTTCTGAATAAGCTATATTTTCCAATCTCAAAAAAAAAAAAAAAAGAATACCATAAGATTAAATAACAATTTTCTGGAAACACCCTTAAAAAGAAACTTCTTACAGACAGATATTTCCCTTTCTTCAAAGGCAAGCTTCAATATTATTGAGTTAGCAAAGTCTTGATCTGAATTCCTATGTCATCTGCCATGTCAGACAAATGCTATCACTGTTATGAGTGTGGACACTGATGTGTTTTTTTCTTTGGCTTCAAAAGCAATGCTTGATACTTAAGTAAAAATTTGAAAATATTGACGTATAAAGAGAAGAAATTTTCAGTCTTGTCTCCAGATATGCTCATTAGATTAAATTAAGTTTTAGACAATAATAAAAGAATTAAACAGCATCACAAAAGACATAAACCTTAGCATGTACCTTAAAGTTGGAACTTTTCTGTTCTATAAAGTGGCGCTAATCTAGGGACTAAGGTTTCCCAGGACATGGAAATTCCTGAATTCACTGCACCACTGTGTCATTCCTTCCTCCACTTCTGTGTATAACACAGGCTTTCCTCCAGACTTCAGGCCCACACCATTCACTGAACACAGATGTGCGCCTTCCTCCAAGTGGGAACAAGCCTCCCCTGAAATGCGTCGTGATTCATCCCATTAATACCGCTGCAGTTGGAGGAAGCAGACCTGTTTTGGGTTTTCCAGACTTAGCAGTAAATCCTGTCCTGGACAAACCCTTTCCACTGGGAGCCTACTGCCCGGTTCTTTCCTTTCAAGCCCTCACTTCCTCTCATTATCTGCTCGATGATCCATTGGTCTTATCTCTTCATGGAGAGCCTCTCCTAGCTGACTCAGCACTGCTAGTGCCCTGCAGTGACTGGTGATGGCATCAATGTGTTTATTTGCTTTAACAAAATTTAAGTTACTGAAGAATTTTAGCTTTTGTTGTTCGTAGAAAATTCAAAGTGTCTTTTTCTCATTGTTGCTTCCCAAGTTGCTTTGAGCACTATTTGGTGCACTTTAATCATTTAGTTCTGGCGGAGATTAGACTTGATTCTTTGTTTTGATGGAGAATAAGTTCTAACCCAAGCAACTACCAATGAAGGATCTAATGTCTATAGCCGCTTTGATAAATAAAAGCAGATAAAAAGTCAATCTGTAGCCCCAGACACAAGTTTTAACAATAACTTTTCATTTGATATTTTTGGTAGAAGATTGATATATAAAAATAAACTAGTGTTATCAAGAGAACCATGAAAGGTAAGTCTCCCTAGGGAGAAATACTGGGTTTAAATATATTTGCCCGAATAGATGGCTTTGAAATGATGGCAACAAATAAAAATACTGCACGACACATGAATAATCTATAAACCTACCTATCCAGTAATAAACATCCAGAAGAAGATAGAAAAAAAAAATTAAATATATAGGTAGTGAACAAATGACACAAATCATCTGAATATTTCAAAATGACCATAGGGATTATATGTTCAAACACCTGTAAAACACAGAAATTCCTTTTGTTACACTCCCTGAAAATAAATTTTGAGTAAATTTCCCAAATGACAAAGATTTTATTTAATGTCTCCTCAAGCAGTCCCTAACTTTTTGGACACCCGTAATTGTTATAAAACTTTTTTAATATCATGAGGTCGTGTAGTTTTCAACTATTGATCTTATTTCTGCATCCCTGAAAAACATAAAAGTTGGCTCCAATTCTACATGACTACTTTTAATTATCTTAAGGCAACCATAATGTCTTTTACTCTTTTTTGCCATATTAAATAAAGGTAGCTTCTTCAACTATCCCTGTGTATATAGTATAGACTGTAACTAATTATACTAGTCTTTCTGAAGTACTCTTGTTTGTCAAATTTCATCTTTAAATCTGGTGTCAAAAATTAAGTCAATATTTTATACTCTGCTTAACTAATTCAATAATTATAGTAGGACAAAGGCGATTGAATAAACAATTCAGACTTTATATAGATTTACAATAGCATTCTATAGAAAAATTGACTTTAAGCCAGTATGTGTTGATAATTGTTCAAAAATCTTGCACATATTTTTAAATTTTCACTATCAGCCAGAAGAAGACTGCTTCCTTATTAAATAATTTGGAACCTTTGCTCTTGAGTGTCTTTGGTCTTTCTCATTGCCATCTTCCCTTCACCATCTCACTGGACACGACTTCCTCTGCTTTCCTCTTGAGTCTGGGCAGTTTCTTCTTCCACTGCCTCTGTCCAGCTGTCCTGCTTGCTCCTTATTCAGACAGTTTCCTTTCCTCTCTGCTCCAAATCTTACGTGAATAACTTTCCCACATAGTTGCTCACCTCTGTGAACCTACTTCCACTTCTCAATTACCGAACATCCTGACACTCTCTCCTAATCCTTGGGGCTGAAAATAAACACACAGATGGCCCTTTTCATACCATATCTTCTCAGTTCCTCTCGTTATTTTGCCCTCTCTTTCTCTGAGATTCCTCCCCATGTTTATTCCCTAGAACTTCTCATCAGCAGTAATGTAGCTCCTCCAAGATCTCAACCCCAGGCTTTTCAGGGACCACCAGCTCCCATCTTTCAAGTTAACTGTTTTGCACTTGGCTCCACCAGTCTTGACTTCCACTGAGATTTCCAGTTAATTCTGTAGTTGTGTCTCTTCCTTTCCTTGCTCTCTCCTCTCCTTCACCAGTCTTTATAACCACTTTTGTGCATGTACCCTACACACGTGTCCCCCTGTTCCTTGGCTTGCCTCAGTTGGTAAAAGTGAAACCCAAGTTTAATCCAGCTCTTGACCTGTGCCACACCTGTATGTGAGTGGATGAATGCGACTGAAAGAAACCACATGAGGGATTTCATTTCGCATATGTGACTGAAGCCCTGAATGACTCACCATTCTGATAGACAATCACACTATGTGTCCTTTCTGGTCGCTCTCTCATTTTTCTAGAACAAGGTCTGCTGAATTTTTTCTTAAATGACCAGATAGTAAATAATTTTGGTTTGCAGGCCACACAGTCCTTATTATAATTATGCAATTCTGTCATTGAAACTTGAAAGAGCCATGGGTAACCCATAACAAAATGAGTGTGACTGTATTTTAGTAGAACTAGAAATTGACAGTTGGCTTGCAGGGTAAGGCTTGCCAACCTATGTGCTACAAGTCTATTTCACACCTTATCTTCTTTCTTCAAACCTGCAACACACCCTCTACCATATCACTCAAGCAAAGACTTTGCTTACGATTTCCTGGAGAAAGGAAGAAGTTAGAAGCAAATACCAACAGAATACCACCACTACGTCTACCTACCTATTGACATTCCCTTGTACACTTCTGTCTTATCTTTCAACAGATGAACTATCTACGTTCCTTTACAAAGTCAATCTCTTCATTTAACAAAATATTTCATTTTTTCTAGTTATTAATGACATTGCTCTAATTTCTCCTTTTCTCTCCCATAGTGTACAGTATTCATTCTGTGTGTAATAATAGGAATGTTATTACTTGTATATTTTAAAATAATCTATACGTCATCTTCAATTTCTCTACCCCTACTTTGTCTTAAAACATTCGAATAAGGCCTTTGCCTCAATATTCTACTAAATTGTTTTTTATTAATGTCATGGACAGCTTTCAAATTGCAAAATCCAGTTTTCAATTCTTGTCTTCAACTTACTTGATCTTTCAGATAAAGGAGTCTACAACTTAGCAGCCAAATGGAATCTTTTCTGAGAGTTAAAAGGAATGCTATAATGACGTTTAAAAAGGTATGAAGATACACCAAGACTTCCTTGGAGAAACTGGATGAATTATCATCAGTCCCTGACAGAGTCGATCACTCTGTCTGACTTGATAATCTTTCTACATGGCTTCCAAGACAGCACATTCTGCCCTATCAACTCCTGCCTGACTCAGGACTATTTCCAGCTCACGTTGTTGATGCTACCTTTCCTTTTCTACCTCAGGCCTGGGTCTCCAGTGCATCCATATTAAGTCCTAGGTCTTCTTCCTATCTGTACTACCACACTTGTTGATGTTTCCCAGTATCGTGGATTTCAGTTTCATCTGTATGCCAATAATTCCCACATCTACGCATCTAATAAGCACCACCATCTAATAAGCTCCACCACTTCTACCTTCATCTGAGCCACAGTTATCCCTCACCTGGAGAGCTGGTCCCAATGGCTCTAATCTTGTTCTCCTATGGTCTATGTCCAAATCAACATTCCAAGTGATCTTGAAAGAAGAGAAACTAGGTCCTGTCAGTCCTTTACCTTGAACCACCCTTCAAATAAGGTAGACACCATCGACCCTTATGTTGTATTGCATAGCCAACCATGCTCTCATCTTCAGTCATGACAACCTCCTTGCTGCTCCTTAGCGAGAAAGACAAACTCCGCCTTTAGGAGCAGGTGACAGGAGCCAATTTGAGATGAGCCGTTTCTCCTGCCCTGATTGTGCTTCCGCGTAATTTCTCTCTGATCCTCATCTCCTCCGAGCCTTCTCTCTCATGTCTTTTTGTCAACAATGATTATCATGACCATTTATTTTAAAATTTTACCCGCCTTTTGCCATACACATCTTGGTTTCTCCTACACGACCTTTTTTTCCCTTTTATTATAGAATTCACAATTGTTGGCCTTTCTTCACTTAGAATATAAGCACCATTAAGCCACAAACACTGTCAGCATGTTTTTCTTTTTAATTATACACCAGGAAATAGGATATTGCCCTGTAATTAGGCACTCAAGAATTATTTACTTATTGAATTAATGAGTGCTTAACTTAACACATTATATGATTGGGTCCCATTCTGTTTTTTGGTTTATATTTTTTCAATCTTCTAAGTCAAACTCATTCTTAGGTAAATCAACCATAAAAAATGTTCTTTACTTAAATAAAAAACAATTATATCTCACATGGATGATATATATATCCTGGCTCTAGATGAGAATATTTCATTCCAAAAGCAGAATTTACACAATAGATGACTCTTGTCCTTTGAAATGACTTCTTTGCTTGACCAAGGATTTTACATGGTTATACTGCCATAATTGGAAGTTATTTTTCAATATCTGTTTTTGGAATCAGTTTATAAAGTAAATTTAAAAAAATCTCATAACTATGTAGTCATTTTTTTTACAGCAAATTGGGCTATCCAATTTGATAACCCATCTTACTCTCTATGTTCAACACAGCATCTGGTTTTTTACCTAATTTAAAATCTACCCCTAAGGCATAATTATTTGCCACCATTTAGAATGTTCAAAAGAATGAGTAAGAGACTTAGAAGGCAATTCAAAATATACATCTCTGGAAATAGTAACATAATTTGAATGCATTTTTAGAAAGAACAGTCATTTGAATATTTGAATGTTGGAATGTTTGTTAAAAAAATAAGTAACATCACAGTATAGTTATATTCTGTATCCTTCTCTGACCTCCAAATATGAGACTCTTTAAAAATGTTCAACAAAACAATAATGAAAAAATAAAGCAAAATATTGTCTAATATTATTCTTAGTAATAATATTAACTACAGCAATAATAAAAGATGAATCTTTTTCTTTTTTAAATCTAAATTTTACTTGTGTATCCACACTCTTTTTTTCCTAACTCTTCTCAACTACTAATATTCTGGACACATTGGTTTCTGAAAGTCTAAATATCACTACATTTCTTTTAAGTATATACTCTCCAATCACTATTTACTGTCAATGTTTATCCCATTCATCATGTCTACTAATTGCATTTATTTTTGAGAATGCATGTCAGAAAAATTTATGAAAAACTCTGAACCACAAATAGAACAGCACTTTGGAAAGTATAAAAATCAATAAAATGTACAGCTATATTACACTACACATAAATTTATATTTTTATTCTTTATTTCTTAATAATTTACTTTTATGATTTACTTATTGTATATATGAATCTCCTTATACACATCTATCTAAAAGGCAAATCTTTTTGATCATTCCTTTAAAAAAATAAAGATTAGATGGAAAGTATAAATGGATGAGTGTTTTATATTGTCGGTGTTATACGTCTTATGTTTTCATTTGCCTTTGAACTTCTTCACCATTAACTTTCCAAGTCAGCGGTGTCTGGAACCAAACAGATGTGGTGGAATTAATTCAACAATATTTCTAATCTGCAGATGGACTTTGGTGAAATAAAATAAAAGTGCGTGCTGATGTTTTAGGTAAATAACTGCAGTGTTTATTTACTTCATAAATGTAATTTCATTGATGTGTCACATATTGGTTTGGTATACTAGTTATCTATTTCTCTAATAAACGTTGCCACAAAATTAAAGCTAAATCTTTGGATTAGCAGCTTCACTAAAAATAATTGAAGGTTAAGATCCAGATTTATTTAAGTAACAGTTTTATTTCCTAGAAATTGCTGAGACTAGGAACTCACCTGCCCAGCTGGTTCCCTACGAGTTTAGCAAGTAATTCTCATTCCCATGGAAATAACCCTGAGTTGGAAATTCAGAACGTGTCCATTTTACTTGGTAATGGTTTGACTTGTTTAATTGTATTTGGATGGTATACATTTCTTTGAATATTTCATTGATAAAGATGAGAGACAGAGGTCACAGGGTTTGAGATTGCGGGCAGTGAAAGTTGTATTTAAAGTGTGGGTTTTGTCACCACACTTTGTGCGAGAGCTTCCCAGAACAGCAGATGATTTGTGGAAAATGAGGCAATGTCTGCTGAAGCCCTTGTGACTGGGTTTTTCATGTTTTCATTTATTTTCCATGAAGTTTTTTCCATAAGGCAAAACTGGAAGACTTCTTGCTTCAAACTGCTCTAAGAATTCTCTGCAGTGTCTCCTATATGTCCTCTCAGTTATGACCTCTGCCTTCTCAAGCAGGTTTTCAAATGTTGGTGAATGAATTGTCCGAACATCTGTTAGCTTAGGGAATTGTTTCCATTTTAGTATATTTTATTATTTCCATATAACATAATACTTTTATTATTTTAGAGTACTTACAGTTACACAGGAAACTGCATGGATAGTACAGAGAGTTCCCGTATTTCCTCATCTCGCATAAAACATAGCTTCTTCTATTAACATCTTGCGTTAGTGTAATATATTTACTACAGTTATTGAACCATTATTGATTCATTTATTATTAGTTGAAGTCCATAACATACATTAGGGTTCATGCTTTGTTGTACAATTCTGTGGACTTTGATAAATGTATAATGTCATGTATCTACCATTAAAGTATCATCCAGAACGCTTTTTCCACTCTAAAATGGTCTGCACTTTTTCATCCCTTCCATGCACCCTGAACTGCTGGCCACCACGGATCTTTCTATCATCTTTCTTCTTTTGCCTTTTCCAGAATATCATGTTACTGGACTTGCATAGCACATGGCCCTGTCAGGTTGGCTTCTTTCACTTAGCAATGTGTTCTTGAGTGTCTCTCATGTCTTTCCCCAGCCTGAGAGCTCATTTCTTTTTACCATGGAATAATATTCCACTACATCAATGCCCCACACTTTGCTTATTCACTCATCTGTTAAAGGACAACTTACTTGCTTCTAATATGTAGCCATTATGAAGAAGGACACTATAAGTATTCACGTGCAGGCTTGTGTGTGGACATCAGACTTCAATTCATTGTGGAAACATCTAGGCATGCCACGACTGGGCCGTGAGGAAAGCCTCTGTCTAGCTTTGTGACGACCTGCCAAACTGCTTTCTGGAGAGGCTGTGCCGTTTTCCTTTCCTACCCGAGAATGAAAGTCTTCCTTGCCCCACATTCTCATCAGAATTCTCAGTGCTTTAAACTTGAGGCATTCGAATAGGCGTGTAGTGGCCTTTTGTTGTTTTAATTTGCAATTCTCTAAAGACATATGAGGTTGAGCCTCTTTGTATGTTTACTTGCCATCTGTATATTTTCTTTATTGAGTTGTCTTAGCTATCTATGTATATTTTCAACAATGCAGAAATTCATATGGAAACATAAATGACCACGAATAGCCAAAACAATCCTTAGCAAAACGAACAAAGTGGGAGGTATCACACTTACAGACTTCAAACTTTATTAAAAGGCTACAATAATCAAAACAGCCTGGTACTTACTAGTACCGGAACAGGCATAGACCAATGGAACAGAATAGAGATTCCGGAAGCAAAACCTCAATTTCTCAACCAACTCATCTTCAACAAAGCCTTCACTAACAAGCACTGGGAAGAGGTAAATTTATTCAGTAAATGTTGCTGGGAAAACTGGTAATGTAGAAGATTAAAACAAGTCCCCTACCTATCACCATATGCAAAAATCAACTCTAAATGGATCAAAGACCTAAATGTAAAACCCCAAAATGTAAGAACCTTAGAAAATGCAGGAGACATCTTTATAGCAATTGGAACTGGCAACCAATTCCTAATCAAAACCCTAAATGCGCATGCCATAAGAGATAGATAGACAAGTGGGACCTCATCAAACTGAAAAGCTTCTGCAAAGCAAAAGAAAGCATTAAGAGGGCAGAGAGACAGCAAACAGAATGGGAAAAATATTTGCTGACTGCATATCTGACAAAGGCCTAACATCCAGGATCTACAAGGAACTCAAATATGCCAAAAGGAAAAAACAGCGCCATTAAAAAGTTGGCAAAAGACATGAAAAGAAACTTGTCACAAAAAGGCATATAAGCAGCCAACAGACACATGAAAAAATGCTCAACCTCAATAATCAT
>CAUYQG010053064.1:0-13388 GCA_963574415.1 Tarsius wallacei
ATCAAATTATGCACAGAACTTTTATCTCCATCTTCAAAGACAATGTTCTTCTCATAATCTTTTCCTATGTTGGTTCATACAACTTTGTTCTTTCAATTATTCCATAAAAAACTCCTGTAGTGGATTGAATAGGGACCCCCAAAAAGATATGTTTCGTATGAACGTGATCTCATTTGGAAAGAGGGTCTTTGGCCAGGTGGGGTGGCTCATGCCTATAATCCCAGCACTTTAGGGGGGCCGAGGTGAGAGAATTGCCTGAGCCCACGGGTTCGAGACCAGTCTGAGCAATATGGTGAGACCTCCCCTCTACAATAAATCAAAAACTTAGCCAGGCTTGGTAGCGTCCACCTGTAGTTCTGGCTACTTGGAAGGCTAAGGCGGAAGGATCACCTGAGCCCAGCAGGTCAAGGCTGCAGTGGCCGGGAGCGTGCCACTGCACTCTGACCTGGGCGACAGAGTGAGACTCCAACTCAAAAAAAAGAAAGAAAGAAAGAAAGAGGGTCTTTGCAGATGTAAGGATCTCAAGATTAGAACATCCTGGATTATCTGAGTGGGCCATAAATCCAATGACAAGTGTCCTTATAAGAGACACAGAGTAGCCGGGTACGGCGGCTCATGCTTTTAATCCCAACACTTTGGAAGGCTGAGGTGAGGGGATTGCCTGAGCCCACCGGTTCAAGAACTGCCTGGGCAACTTGACGAGACCTCATCTCTACAGTAAATCAAAAAATTAGCTGGGCATGGTAGCACGTGCCTGTATTCCAGCTACTTGGAAGACTGAGGCTGAAGGATCACCTGAGCCCAGCAGGTTGACACTGGGGCGGGGCTGTGGGCATGCCATTGCACTCCAGTCTGGGTGACAGAGTGAGACTCCCACTCAAAAACAAAAACAAAAAACAGCCTGGGCAACTTGGTGAGACCTTGTCTCTACAATAAATCAAAAATTAGTTGGGCGTGGTGATGCACACCTGTAGTTTCAGCAAGTTGGAAGACTGAGGCAGAAGGATCACCTGAGCCCAGCAGGTAGAGGCTGTGGTGGCCATTAGCATGCCACTGCACTCCAACCTGTGCAACAGAGTGAGATTCCAATTCAAAAAAGAAAAAAGGAGACACAGAGGGAAAGAGAAGTTCATGTGAAGATGGAATCAAGAGATTGGAGTGAGCAGCCACAAACCAAAGAACGCTGACAGCCACCAGATGTTGGAAGAGACAAACAAAAATGGCAGCTTGATTAAGGACTCTGGCCTCTAAAAATGTGAGAGAACACATTTCTGTGGTTTTAAGACACCAAATGCATAGTAATTTGTTACAGTACAGAGCCCTTGGAAACTAATTCCACTCTGCTCTCTATCTCTTGTAGCCCTCATCCACAGGCTTCAAAATATATTCAGAATGTGACTGCTTCTTGCCACGTCTGCCACTACAGCCCAGACTGAACTTTGATCATTTCCTCACTGGATTATTTCAACAATCTTAATTTCCTGTCTTCACTCATTCCTGCTTCTTGCCTGATCAGTTCTGAACACAGCAGGAAAATAATCCTATAAAAATGACAAACCTTGTCACTCTCCTGTTCAAAGTTTTTCCATAGGCCAGAGTAAAAACGAAAGACCTTACAATAAAAAACTCCTACCTCTTCTGACCCCCAGATATTTCTCTGACTTTATCTCCTGCTAATGTCTCCTCTGATCACTCTGCTCAAAGTGTACTAGTTTAAGAAAAGAGACGGCAAACACCTTTGCAGTTGTATTTATTTCTATCTGGAAAGCTCTTCCTCCAGATATCTGCATGACCACTCCCTCACTTTCCTCAGATCTTGACTTAAATGACCCTTTTCTATGAGAATGGCCTTCCCTAATTAAAACTGAAATCCCTCTATCTGTCACCTCTACAGACAAAAAACCAACTTGCTGTCACCCTTCCTGCTATTTTTCCCTCTTATATTACTCACTTATTTGTTTCTTGTGTGCCTCCCCTGATGGAATGGCAGTTGCACACGGGCAGAGATTTTTGTCTGTTTCATTCACTGCTATGAAGTAAAATAGGGGAATAGAAATTAAAAATAGTTTCAGGCCAGGCTCGATGACTCAGCCTGTAGCCCCAGCACTTTTGGAGGCCGAGGTGAGTGGATTGCCTGAGCCTACGGTCAAGACCAGCCTGACCAACTTGGCGAGACCTCATCTTTACAAAAGAAAAAAAAATTAGCCGGGTGTGGTAGTGCGTGCCTGTAGTTCCGGTTCCTTGGAAGGTTGAGGTGGAAGGATCGCCAGAGCCCAGCAGGACGCTAGGGTGGCTGTGAGAGTGCCACTGCACTCCAGCCAGGGCAACAGAGTGAGACTCGCCCCAACTCAAAAAAAAGTTTCAAAGGTCAAGAATTGTGAGGTCAGGCTCTGTGGCTCAGTCTGTAATCCCAGCACTTTCGGAGGCCGAGGCGAGTGGATTACCTGAGCCCATGGATTCGAGACCAGCCTGGGCAACTTGGCAAGACCTCGTCTCTAAAATAAATTTAAAAATTAGCCAGGCGTGGTAGTGTGCACCTGTAGTTCTGACTACTTGGAAGGCTGAAGTGAAGGATTGCCAGAGCCCAGCAGATCGATACTAGGGTGGCCATGAGCATGCCACTGCACTCCAGTTGGGGTGACAGAATGAGACTCCAACTCAAAAAAAAAGAATTGTGGTAGTCCTACCCAATCCTGCATTCAAATGCTAGGTTGGAAGATTAAATAGCAACTAAGGAATACAGTCAGTAATACATGTCCCCAGGTTTGGCAAGGCCAACTACAGGATTTGAGCATCCATGGATTTTGGTACCTATGGGGGTCCTAGAACCAATCCACCACAGATACTGAGGAACAACTATACAGAGTACAAAAATAAAGAGACCTGTGGGTCCCCAGCATTCTAAGAAGCCCTCTAAGAAGGCTATTTGGATGCAAGCATGGACTATGTCCTATGGAAAAGAAAAAACTACTTAGAAGAAACCCATGAGTCAAAAGGATGGAGCCAGGAGCTACACGAGAATCATTTCCAGGGAGGAGGACTGGACCCTAATCAAGGGACTGGCAATGCAAACCTGGCTAGATTTCAGAATTGCTGTGACTCATTGGTAGCTATGTTACTTCTGTTTGTCCCCCTTTAAAGCAGAAATGTCTGCTCTAGTTATCTTATACTCATCAACTCTGTATTTGGGTCTATAGGGAACAGATAACATATCTCTAGCTCACAGGTCTTGAGAGGAACATTACTCAAAGAGCTACCCTTAAAAATATACCTGAGGAGCCTCTTTTGTCTCTGGACTTGATTTCTGTGACAAGATCCATTTTGAGCCAATTATGTTCTGGAATGAGACATTTAGGGTCCTGAGGAGAAGGGGAGTACAGCCAGTTCTTAAATAGTGTTGTTTCCTTATAATGCTGATGAAGAAAAAAATAAATTAATTTCTGGCTGGGGCCACTAGGTGTGTGAAGTTTGCATGTTCTCCTGCTGTCTGCATGGGTTTTGTCTGGGTCCTCTGGTTTCCTCCCACATTCCAAAGATGTGCCTGTAAGTGAAATGGTGTGTCTGAATTGTCCCAGTCTGAGTGAGTGTGTCTGTATGTGTGAGTGTGTCCTGTGATGGGGTGATGCCCTGTACAGATTTGGTTTCTGCCTTGTGCTCTGAGCTGCCAGGACAGGCTCTTACCACCTACACCCCTGAACTGGAATAATTGAGTATATAATTATCTTACTTGTTTTTATTAATCGCCCTTTAGTGTGAGTATAGTTCACATTTATTTCATTGTTTAAATATTAGAAGTGTTTTGCTCATTATTTAGAATTTTGGTGATGTATTTGTGACCAAAATATGTTGTAGGAACTTAACTCTTATTTATATCGGTTGGCCTATGGTAAAATTGGTTTTGTTACACATCTATACATCATTTCACTTGAAGTTGTAGTTTCTGAGAACCTAGCAATGACAACATTAAATGAAGACATATTTTATGCATGGGAGAAATAGAAATAATTTGTATCCAGAAGATTGACAATGGTAGATTAAAGATGGCGGCAAATTCTTTGCTCTTCCTTCGTTTGAGATGTGGAGTCTACTTCCCTTCCTTTTGAATCTAGGTTGGCCTTAGTGATTTATATGACCAGTAGAATGTAGCAGAAATGACATCCTGTGACTTCCAATGCTAGATCACAAGAAGCCTTACAGCTTTTGCCCAGAGCTCTTGAAATGCTTATGTAGGCCGGGCTTGGTGGCTCAGCCTGTAATCCCAGCACTGTGGGAGCTGAGGCGAGTGGATTGCCTGAGCCCGTGGGTTCAGGACTAGCCCAGGGAACTTGGCGAGATTTCGTCTCTACAATAAATCTTAAAAAAATTAACCGGGCGTGGTGGCACATGCCTGTAGCTCCAGCTACTTGGAAGGCTGAGGCGGAAGGATCACCTGAGCCCAGCAGGTCGAGGAGGCTGTGGTGGCTGTGAGCAGGCCACTGCCCTCTAGCCTGGGTAACAGAGTGAGACTCCAACTCACACACAAAAAAATTTGCTGTAAGTCTTTGTGTTTTGGGGTGCTTTGTTACAAGCAATAGTTGATCAGCATGAGACCTACACAAAAGGAAGGGGAAGGAAAGAGTTGTATAAAGACCTTTAGAAGAACAGGTTGTGGGTGGGAGCAGCTCTCAGAGTTGTTAGTTTGAGAAATGACACAATTATGGCTGCTTTAAGAGTCCTCTGATAACTTGGTGTCTTGCAGGAGGTGAGGCTGGAGATTCAGGGACTATGTGAGAGGGGAGGAAGCCTAAATTGGGGCTGTATGCGAGGAGGTTAGGTGGGGAGGGAAAGGCAGGGATTGTGACTTATTAATGATCCGTGCTCATAAGCCACTCAGGAAAGTATCAAGGGGACATGGCCAAGACCTGTCCCATTGGGTAAGCTTGAGAGGCCAATGGAAGAAAGAGATTGGAGCCTAGACAGAGGGGTAGTGTCGTAGTCTGTTTTGTGTTGCTATAAAATAATACCTGAGGCGGTAATTAATAAAGAAAAGAGGTTTATTTAGCTCATGGCTCTGCAGGCTGTACAAGAAGCATGGCACCAGCATCTGCTTACCTCCTATCAAGGGTTTGGTGCTTCATCAAAATGTGGCAGAGGCCAGGTATGGTGACTCATGCCTGTAATCCCAGCACTTTGGGATTCCAAGGCAGGAGGATTCCTTGAGGCCACTAGTTCAAGACTAACCTAGGCAACATAGTGAGACCTCATCTCTACAAAAAAAATTTTTTTAACTAGCTAGGTGTGGTGGCATGTGCCTGTAGTCCCAGCTACTGGAGAGGCTGAGATGCAACGATTGCCTGGGCCAAGGAAGTTGAGACTGTGGTGAGTTGTAATTATGCCACTGTACTCCAACTTGAGCAAGAGTGAGAACCCCATATCTCAAAAAAAAAAAAAATTGTAGCAGAGGTCAAGGAGAAGCAGGCACCTGCAAAAAGAGACAAAACCTGAGGGGCATCCTGGCTATATAACAACCCATTCCTGAGAGAACTAATCCCATCTCACAGAGGGAGAACTCACTACCTGGAACAGCACCAAGTCATTCAACAGGGAACCACCCCCATGACCCAAACACCTCCCACAAGGTCCCACCTCCCAGCACAGCTGCACAGGCAATCAGATTTCAGCATGAGATTTTTTAGGTTCAAACCGTATCCAGATTATAGCAGGCAGGTTGCAGGAGGTTAGGAGTGAGGAGTTCAGTTTGGGAAACGCTGAGACAGAGGATCTCCATGGGACATCCAAGTGGAGATGTGGAGGAGGCAGTTAGGTGTAATAGGCTGAGGCAGAGATTGGGTAGTTGGGTTTGCAGGTCCCTCAGGGTAGCTTGGGCTGAATGAGAGTAGATGGAAATGAAAGTAATAGGTGTGAACAAGATCACCCATGGAGAAAGTATAGATGTATGTCTTTCATCAAACTATTTACTGAGAATCTGTTGTGTGCTAGGCATTGTTGGGTGCTGAAGACACAGAAAAACAAGGCCCCTACTGTCAAGACCCTTACCACTTAGCATGGTAGACAATGTATAAATTAAACACACACACACACACACACACACACACACACACACACACACACACACAAAATAATTTCATTCAAATTTCTATACATGGGGAACTGGTAAAATAAAGTATAAGGCAACCGGTCAAAGGAATACTATGCAATTATAAAAAAAGAACGAAGGAATTCTCCACATATTGGTATAGAAAGATTTCCAAGAGATGTTGTTCCGTGATAAAGTCAGATATAGAGGAATATATATCATGTTACCTTCCTTGCAAAAAAAAAAAAAAAAGTGGGGGTAGAATAAGAACATACTTCAGCAGCTAATAAAAGTGGTTATCTGGTATATCAATTAAAATTTAATCAGAGATGTGAACCACTATGAGTGAAATTAATGGTAGAGATTTAGACCTCATGCAATTGTGAGAGTTAGTAGAAAGTCTACACAGGTTGTTGCTTCTGTTTCTAGTGTTGAGCCCAACATCAGTCACTACAGGTCAGTTAGACTAACATTCAGGAAGAAAAGCTGGATGTGTATGATAATAATGGCACACTGGGTTCAATGAGGGCCACCCACAAGGACCAACTAGCACCCATATATGTCTCTCATCACCTTCAAGTGTCATGGGTGGGTGACATGCAGCAGAACATGGCACCTTCTACCGAGAACACACACATACTTGGCCCAGGATTCAGAGAAGTTGAAGGAGGAGATTGGTGGGGGCTGGAGGAGATGCAGTTCTGGGTTGGCATTCTATGTCTGCAAGACTGATGGACACAGTGACAGAATGCATGGGCTGCCCCAGTGACTGGCACACTGCATGACCTTCAGAATGTAAATGATATGACTACTGTTTCACTTTTGCCTTCCAAGTCTCATGCAAAATGTCTGCTATGACCAACACAAATACAGATCCATCTAGGGAAGAGAATTCTGGCAAAGGTAGCTCTGGCTTAGTTTACATACTACAAAGCCACTATACCTGATAATGGGACAGAGGTGTGAGCTAGATTTTCAGTGGGTATCATTTATGTTTTCTTTAAGTTTTAACCATGAGATTGTATTAACTGTCAAATATTTAAATTGTTGAAAAGAAATCCATGAATAGGGAATGAAATGCAGACAAAAAAATGGCAGTACAGAACAGTGAGTGGTAAAGGATGGAGGAGAGGAGAGGTGATTTAGACACAGGTGGTCAGAAAGACGTTTCGGAAGAGATGGCATTTCTTTTTTTTTTTTTTTAAGAGATGGGGAGCTGGGCTCAGTGGCTCAGCCTGTAATCCCAGCACTTTGGGAGGCTGAGGTGGGTGGATTGCCTGAGCCCGCGGGTTCGAGACCCGCCTGGGCAACTTGGCGAAACCTCATCTCTACAATAAATCAAAATATTAGCCGGGTGTGGTAGCACGCACCTGTCGTTCCAGCTACTTGGAAGGCTGAGGTGGAAGGATCGCCGGAGCCCAGCGGCTCGAGGTTGCGGTGGCTGGGAGCGGCCATTGCACTCCAGTCTGGGCGACAGAGAGACTCCAACTCAAAAAAAAAAAAAAAAAGAGATGGGGGTCCTGCTATGGTGCCCAAGCTGGAATACAGTGGCACACTCATGACCACCCCAGCGTCAACCTGCTGGGCTCTGGCAATTCTTCTGTGTCAGCCTTCCAAGTAGTTGGAACTACAGGCATGCGCTACCACACCCAGCTAAGTTTTGTTTTTTATTGTAGAGATGAGGTTTTGTCAAGTTGCCCAGGCTGGTCTCAAACTCACGGTCTCAGGCAGTCCACTCGCCTCGGCTTCCCAAAGTGCTGGGATTACAGGCTGAGCCACCAAGCTCAGTTTTTTTTTTTTTTTTTTGAGTTGGAGTCTCACTCTGTCGCCCAGGCTGGAGTGCAGTGACATGCTCACGGCCACCGCAGCCTCGACCTGCTGGACTTAGGCAACACTTCTACCTCAGCCTTCCAAGTAACTGGAACTACAGACACACATCACCATACCTGGCTAATTGTGTGTATGTGCGTGTGTGTGTGTGTGTGTGAGATTTATTGTAGAGACAAGGTATCACCAAGTTGCCCAGGCTGGTCCCAAACTCCCAGGCTCAGGCAATCCTCTCACCTCAGCCTCCCAAAGTGCTGGGACGACAGGCTGAGCCACCTTGTCCTTCTTTATGGTTGCATAATACTCCATCACTTATATGTATCACATTTTTTTATCCTGTCCACTTTTAATGGGCAGCATGGTTGATTTCACGTTTTTGCTATTGTGAATAGTGCTGCAATTAAAAATATGGACCGCTCCATGAATTTGCATGTCATCCTTGTGCAGGGGCCATGCTAATCTTCTCTGTATTGTTCCAATTTTTAGTACACGTGCTCCTGAAGTGAGCACAAAAAGTAATTTTAAAAAAGAAAGGCTGGGCTCAGTGGCTCAGCCTGTAATCCCAGCATTTGGGAGACCGAGGTGAGTGGATTGCCTGAGCCCACAGGTTCGAGACCAGCCTGGGCAACTTAGTGAGACCTGGTCTCTACAATAAATAAAAAATTAGCCAGGCATGGTAGCGCACGCCTGTAGTTTCAGCTACGTGGAAGGCTGAGATGGAAGGATTGCTGGAGCCCAGCAGGTTGACACTGGGGTGCCTGAGAGCATACCACTGCACTCCAGCCTGGGTAATGAAGTAAGACTCCAACTCAAAAAAAGAAAAGAAAAGAAAAGAAAAGAACTAGGTGTCCTGTCAAGGAACAACAAAAACAAAGAGGCCAGTGTGGTCGGAGCAGAATGAGTGAGAGCGGAAAGAGGTAAAGTTGG
The DNA here is from genome assembly GCA_963574415.1 of Tarsius wallacei. Classification (NCBI taxonomy): domain Eukaryota; kingdom Metazoa; phylum Chordata; class Mammalia; order Primates; family Tarsiidae; genus Tarsius; species Tarsius wallacei. The sequence goes on from CAUYQG010053064.1 coordinate 8,831, forward strand.
AGCAACAGGTGGAGTCAGATCATACAGGGCCTCATAGGTCATGGTACAGCCTTGGGAATTTATACCACTTGTAATGAGAAGCCCCTGGAAGGTTTTAAGCAGAGTGTGTGTGTGTGTGTGTGTGTGTGTGTGTGTGTGTGTATGATGTGTCTACCTTCACAGGTTGCTTATACAGCAGAGCCTTTCCTAGCCACTACCCTTCCCTCTCTTTGCACAGTGAACCCAATAGCTCTGGTAGACCCTTGCCACAGCTATTGGCACAGCTTACTTGCTGACTGCTTATTCATCTGCACCTCATCTCAAATGGGGGCTCCTCAAGGACCAGAGCCTGCTCTGATCTGTCTCTATGTCCCCAGCACATCACTGGGTACTGACAAACCTCACCATGTGATCAAACAATTTAAGACAGAATAAAATACTGAATTATTGTCTCTGAGACAGCTTTACATGATTCATGAAGTTCTCTGGATTTTTCTACTTTAAAATGACCAGGCCGGGCTCAATGGCTCAGCCTGTAATCCCAGCACTTTGGGAGGCCGAGGTGAGTGGATTGCCTGAGCCTGAGGGTTCAAGACCAGCCCAGGCAACTTGGCGAGACCTAGTCTCTACAATAAAAAATTTAAAAATTAGCCGGGCATGGTAATGAGTGCCTGTAGTGAATTCTGGCTACTGGGAAGGCTGAGGCAGAAAGATCACTGGAGCCCAGCAGGTTGATGCTGGGGTGGTCGTGAGTGTGCCATTGCATTCCAGCCTGGGCAATAGAGTAAGGCTCCAACTCAAAAACAAAAGACAACTATGCATTGCATTAGCGTGTAATCTACCTTTCTTTCTTTTCCTCATTACATGTAGTGACAGCTGCTTTCTAGAACCTTCCTGCGCACAGGCTGCCTTTCACCCCTCTGCCCACAGTGACTCTTGCAGAGGAGGGGGTCCTTGACCACATCCAGGGTAATCAGGGTCTAATAACTCTCAAGTCTAGGTCATTTGGGGGAGGGTGGAAGGAAGCAGGTATTTTGGAAGAAAGAAGAATTTAACCCCTTCAAGAAAGAATAAGACATACCTAGAATCTCTGGGGGACTTCTTGTCACCCTGAGAGAACCTGCCTGAGAGTGAAGTTGTCTCGGTCTGTTCCTGCTGCTATAACAAAATACCTTAGAGTGGGTAACTTATAAACAATAGAAATGTATTCCTCACAGTTCTAGAGGCTGGGAAGTCCAAGATCAAAGCACTGAAAAGCTCAGTGTCTGGTGAGGGTTTCTGTCTGTTTCCAAGATGGCACCTTCCCACTGAGTCTTCAGGTGGCAGAGTGGGTAGAAGGGAAAATCAGGCTCCCTAAAGCCCTTTTATAAGGACACTAATCCTATTCATGAGGGCAGAGTCCTTATGACCTAATCACTTCACCAAGGTCCCAAGTCTTAATACCATCACCTGGGGGATTAAGTTCCAACATACATTTTGGAAAGGGACACCAACATTCAGACCATAACAGAAGTCAAGCCAAAATAGACTAAAACAAAGAGATGGAGAGGGACTTGTCTTAGTGATAAACTTTTGAGCACCTGTATTCAGCCATGCCAAAATCCACCTGTTCCCCTCCTTCTCCCCTTCAGTCCTCCACCCCCATTTTGAGGCCCTCCCCCACATGCTTAACGGAAAGTCATAGTTGCACCTGGGGCAGGTTTCAGTAGGAGCTGCAGCAGTATCAGTGCCCAGGTCCTAGGCACTGAATGGACTTGCAGAGGTTTTGGCTTCCTCGGTGACTGCCCAGATGGGCCAGGTAATATAACCCAGAAATGTGTGGGAGTGAACAGCCTTGTGGGTAAACTCTGATCAGTGATATTCAGGATTTGGAGAAGAGCTGAGAGGTGAAGTCTCTTATTTTTCTCTTCCCAATAGACTGTTTTGTGTGGCCTCTCTGGAGACATCTCATGGAACTGGGTTGTCAGAATTAGCAAATACAAACACTTGTATTAAAACATTATTTGCATTCATCTGAAGGTCAAATTTAACAGGGCATCCTATGTTTGATCCAGCAGTCCTATATGGGACCCAACAACTATGTTTGCCGAGACTCTGTGGCCAGTTTGGTAACACACTACCTCATATTTGCCTTTCCTCCTTCCCTCCATTCTTTTTTCACTTCTCTTTTTCCTTTACTCTTGCTGTCCTGGGATCAAATCCCACAATAACATGACAGCATAGAATGTTTTCTAGGGGCTCAAGTTAAGACAAGCCAACTTAAATGGAATCTCTGTCATTTACATCCAAATAATTCTTTTTGTTTGTTTGTTTTTGAGTTATAGTCTCACTTTGTCACCCAGGCTTCACGGCCACCACAGCCTCGACCTGCTGGGCTCAGGCAATCCTTCCATCTCAGGCTCCCAAGTAGCTGGAACCACAGGCATGTGCTACCATGCCTGGCTAATTTCTTTTGATTTATTGTGAGACGAGGTCTCGCCATGTGCTCAGGCTGGTCTTGAACCCCTGAGCTCAGGCAATCCTCTTGCCTCTGCTTCCCAAAGTGATGGAATTATAGGCATGAGCCACCTCGCCGAGCCCAAAGAATCCTTAAATCAAAAACTTAGCCTCAGTTCTCTCTTCTGTAGGATTAGGATGTCAATTCGTGTCCCATCAACAGCCTTGGATGAACAAGCAAATCAAATGGTCAGAGGAAGGGCAAAGCAGTAACACCAGGGCCAATAGGCCACTGCAGTAACCCCATACAGCAGGAGCTTAAACTCCAGAGCCACTCCCTGCCACATTGGGTTCATGGGGCTGGGAGATGAGGTTGCCCTCCTCACTGCAGCTGTGGGTTCCTTCCATGTTCTCCCACATGGGCGATGTCTCACTGAGACGCTGCCTCTGCCTGTTTCAGACTTTGCACCTGGGGGACCAGAGGGCTCTGCTTTCATCCAACTACTCTTTCTACAGTATGGGTTGAAGTCCTCCTTTGGCTTCATCCTGACATGGCTGCTTTTACTTAACCAGTTTTCATTCAACCAGCTTTTATCCTCCCCGAGTGTTGGTTAGGTAATCTTCTTTGCCTAGAATTACCCTACCACTATCTTTAAGGCTATCTGGCCTTTGTCTGTCTTTCATTTATTTATTCATTCAGTCAATAAACATAGCTTGGGCACTGGCTGTGTTCTTGGCACTGTCTACCAGGAGACAGCAGTGAATAAAACAGACAAAAATCCCTGCCCTTGGGGAATTTGCATCCTAGTGGCAAAGACAGAAAACAAAGAATGTAAATAAGTGAAATATATAGTATATTAGGCAGTGATACATATGATAGAGAAAAATAAAGCAGGGACATGAGGTGGGAAACCACCCTGCCCTTGTCTAGTCTCACACTCACCCCATCAATCCTTTCCTACCATGCTGGTCTTCTTTCTGTTCTCAAGTACATCAAGATTGTTCCCACCCTGAGGCCTTTGCCCTTCTAGTTCCTGTCTAGGACAGTACCTGCGCTCCCCCCACCCCGTCCCTGCAAAGACTTCCGTATGGCCGGGTACTCTGTGTGTGTGTTTGTGTTTGGTCAGGGTCTTACTCTGTCACCCAGGTTGAACTGCAGTGACATGATCACAGTTCACTGCAGCCTCGACCTCCTGGGCTCAGGCGAGTCTTCTGCCTCAGCCTCCTGAGTAGTTGGAACTACAGGTGTACAATACCACACCCAGCTAATTTTTTGATTTTCTGGTAAAGATGAGGTCTCTCTATGTTGCCCAGGCTGGTTTTGAACTCCTAGGTTCAGGCAATTCTCCCATCTTGGCCTACCAAAGTGATGGGATTACACCACGCCCAGCCTGGATCCTTCTCACTGTTGGATTCTCAGTTCAAGTGACACTACAGGGAGGCCCTCCATGATCACCCAGTCCAATGCAATTTCCCAGTTGCTCTTTACCCCTTTACCTTGTTACACTGGTACATTTTCTTCATGTTGCCATTCTTAGAAATGATCCTCTGTACTTATGTGTTTAAATGTTCAATATTTCTTTTTCTTCTTATTTATTTATTTATTGTAGAGGCAAGGTCTCGCCATGTTGCCCAGGGTGGTCTCGAACCTGTGAGCTCAGGCAGTCCTCTTGCCTCCGCCTCCCAAAGTGCTGGGATTACAGACGTGAGCCACCATGCCCAGCCCAAATATTCAATATTTGTACCCCTAGAATTTCAGCTCTATTAGAGCGAAGACCTTGCCTGTTGTAACTCCAATGTCTGGAACATGAGAGGTATTCAGTGAGTATTTACTGAATTACGAATATATTAATTGCTCTTCTGCACTCGCCCCCACTACTGTAATATCACCTAAAGAATGGCCGCCGCAGCCTTGATCTGTTAAACTCAGGAGATCCTTCTGCCTCAGCCTTCCCAGTAGCTGGAACCACAGACACATGCCACCACGCCTGGCTCATTTTTGGTTTATTGTAGAGATGAGGTCTCACCAAGTTGCCCAGGCTGGTCTCGAACCCCTGAACTCAAGCAATCCTCTTGCCTCCACCTCCCAAAGTGCTGGGATTACAGGTGTGAGCCACCATGCCCAGTTTTCCACTTTTCCTTT
>CAUYQG010053065.1:0-10033 GCA_963574415.1 Tarsius wallacei
AAGCCTCAGGGGCTTTGGAATGGAGCGCTCCAAGTGCATGGGGAGAGATGGGAGTGAAGGGGGATGAGGGACGAATGTCCTTGAAATGAAAGACATTTTCGGTGGGCAGTAGAGTTGGTTCCATGTTTTTGCTATTGTGAATAGTGTGGCAATAAACATGCATGCACAGGCCTCTTTTCTGTAGAACAATTTATGTTCCTCTGGGTACATTCCCAGGAGAAGGATTGCTGGATTGTATGAAAGTCCATTTTTAGTTATTTTAGGAATTACCACACTGCTTTCCATAGAGGTTAAACTAGCTTGCGCTCCCACCAACAGTGTATAAGCTTTTCTCTGTATCCTCACAAGTATCTGTTGTTTTTTTGACTTATTAATGATAGCCATTCTTACTGTAGTTAAGTGGTATCTCATTGTAGTTTTGATTTGCACTTCTCTGATGATTAGTGAGGCTGACCAGTTTTTCATGTGTTGGCTGCTTTCATGTCATCTTTTGAAAAGTGTCTGTTCATGTTTTTTTAATGGGGTTGTTTGCGTTTTTCCTTTCACTTTGTTTGAGTTGCTTATAGACTCTGGATGTTAGGCCTTTGTCAGATGAATAAAATTATTGCAAATATTAATATTTTTCTCTTTCTGTAGGTTGTCTCTTTGCTCTCTAGATGGTTTCTTTTGCTTTTCAGTGTAATGACGTCCCACTTATCTATCTCAGCTTTTATGGCATTTACTTTTAGGGACTTGATCAAGAATTTGTTGCCGACTTCGATGTGCATAAGTGTTTTCTACGTTTTCTTCTAGGATTCTTATAGTTTGAGGTTTTACGTTTAGGTCTTCGATCCATTTTTGGGTTGATTTCTATATATGGTGATAGGTAGGAGTCCAGCCACATATGGTCAGTCAGTTTTCCCAGCACTGTTTGCTAAATATGATCTCCTTTCCCTGCTGAATGTTATTGGTGGCTTTACTGAAGATGAGTTGGTTGAGAGAACGTGTTTTTTCTTCTGGAATTTCTGTCCTGTGCCATTGGTCTCTGCGCCTATTCCTGTACCAATACCAGGCTGTTTTGGTTCCTGTAGCCTTGTAATAAAATTTAAAATCTGGAAGTGTGATACCTCCCGCTTTGTTCCTTTTACTGAGGAATTTTTTTTTTTTGTGGCTATTTGTACACTTTTCTTGTTTCCATATGAATTTCTGTATTGTCATTTCCAGGTTTGAGAAAAATGATGTTGGTAACTTGATGAGTATTGCATTGAATCTGTAGATTGCCTTGGGTAGGATGGACATCTTGAAAATATTGATTCTTCCAATCCATGAGCATGGAATGTTTTTCCATTGTTTGTTTCATCCTTGCTTTCTTTGAAAAGTGTTTTGTAGCTCTTGTCATAAAGGTCTTTTGCTTCTCTGGTTAGGTGAATGCCAAGGCATTTCATTTTTTTATGGCTCTTGTGAATGAGATTGTGCTTTTTATTTGATTCTCCACCTGCTTGTTGATGGTGTATGGAAATGCAGCTGTCTTTTGAAAGTGGACTGGACAAAGAAAATGTGGTATATATGCTTGATGGAGCATTATGCAACCATAAAGAAGAACAAAATCATGGCCTTCACAGCAAATTGGATGCCGTTGGAGACCAACATACCAAGTGAACTATCATAGAAACAAAGAACTGAATACTGCATGCTCTCACTCATAAGTGGGCCCTGAACATGAGTTGCATTAGCACAAGGGAGGGATCGGCAGTCACTGAACACTTCCAGGGGAGGGAGGAAGAAAGCAGGGCATCTGGTCCACTCCTAGGGCATCTGGTCCACACAAAGGGCATCTGGGCCACTCCCAGGAGGAGTGAGGGCCTGTTAGAAGTTCAAACTTCACCCCTATGCAGCCTACTTGGTGTAGTTAATTTTCACTTGTATCCCTCATCTCTATTAAAAAAAAAACACAAAAAAGCAAAAGACACATGGCTTAGGGGCAAATGGTACCACTCTACTGGGTTCCTTGATGTCTTCTGCACCAAATCTCTGCACTGAATGTCGGTCTCTGGAAGAAACCAGATGCATGAGTAATATCTTAAAGATGTTTAACAACTTGAAGAGAGTACAATTACAAACTAAATGGGTTACTTGAATGAGATATTCTTCTCCCTCTATGCAGTCATCATAACAAATGATCCTTGCCTACATGGCTGGGTCAATGGGGAACTCACTTCTAGAACAACCTACTGTGATGCAACAAGCTAGTTTCACTCTGGCGTTTTTTCTGATCTAGATAATCATTCCCAAATAGTGGTCATGGAACAAATGTCAGACTGCAACTGAATCATCCAGGAATTCTAAAATATGTATTCCTGAGCCCCATTCTTATAGATTCTGATTCAGCAAGCTTAGCTTGGGGTCCAGGGATCTGTGGTTCTTAACAAGCTGCCCAAATGGCTTTGATGAACAGCCAGGCTGGAAACCTCTGGTGGAGGTGAGATACCATGTCATAATTAGAAGGTTTGCATTAGGCAAGATCAGGATGTAAGTGGTCTTTGTTTTCTGCAACCAAGACCTTGCTTTTTGCCATAAATCCATTCATGAAAAAAAAACCCAATTTTTTTTAAGTACCAAAATTGTGCTGTAAACATATTAGGACAAATGACTTTTTAAAAAAGTCCTTTAGGGAGACTTTTTGTAAGGCATAGAATCCATTTGTTATCTAAGAACTTGACCCAAAAAGCAAATGAGATGGAATGGAAAGAACTGTGCCCCCAGGAGTGGGGTTTCAGTTGCTGTGCTGGGATTTGTCATTTAGTCATTTAATTGTCTGGGACTCAGGCTTCGGGGGAGGTGGCGGGATGCTGAGGATGGAGGATGCTAGGCAGGGGAGTGAAGGAGGAGGTGATTAGAGGATCTGGCAGCCTCTTTCCAGCTTCTACACTCTGTCGTGGGATCCTATTACATTTTTGTGACTCTATTTCAGTTTTTGTGAACACTCTGGAACTACTGTGTTCCAGAACCAAACAGCCACTCCACCCCGACTCCCGCCTAATTTATGATGAGGTGTCCTGAGGTATCCTGGGCTGTTCTTGGCTCCTGGCAGGCAGCACCAGGCTTTCGCCTCCTCATGTCTCTTGCGAAGCTGCTGTGCACCATCAGACCCCAGGATCTTCCCTCTGCTTGCTTCCGCCTTTTGCTGCAAATGCAAGCCCTCATGTTTTCTTTGAATTTCCCTGGGGGATTTATTTTATTTCATCATTCCTGGGAGATGGTTCCCATTCTCCAGCATTCCTGAGAAAGCTGGCGGAAACACTGAGCAATACTCTTACCCCAAAGTTATATTAAGATCTTTAATGAATGAAATATGTGTTATAAATACATACACTAGACCCTGAGTGGGTACATGGTATTTAAACCTCCAGAATTTCAGGGTGACCTTAGCCTTCAAAACAGATTCTCTTGCCTGCAGCAACTAGATAATTCTTTTTCCCCTTGAGCAGACCTGTGCTCCTCCCTTTGGTCCTCAGTGGCCCAGGTCTCCACTACACCTGTGGCGTCTTGGAGATGGTCATAGGTGCCCGTTCAGCTCTGTCTCACATAACCCTTCCTCGGTGCTGCCTGTGTAGACTCTAGTCCAGTGGAGTGGGCTGCCTTCTGCACATGGTCTGTTTTCACCGGAGGCCCACACATGAAGGCCAAATTTCTCTCCAATATCACCAGAAGGAAAACAAATTTATTTCCCTGGATGTCACCTTCTCTGTCTTCTTTTTGCCCTCAAATTTTCTGGCTACCTGGAGTTCCTTACCGGGCTTTCAAGGTCTTTCTTATTTGATTATATTCATTGATTGTAACCTTTTACACTTCTGAGCCTTACAAGTTCTGGAGTTCTCAGGAACTAATCAACAGCAAGCTCAGGAAACATATTGAACTTGGATGAAAAGCACATCTTAAAAAGTAAGTCTGTCTGATTCTTGATGTTGTTATAGTAAAGTGATGTGCTCACTACCGGCTTCTGATAGTTTCACTGGCTTGGGTATCAATTTAATCTGCAGTCAAGGTAGAAACAGAGTGTGGTTGGGATGCAGGAAACTGGGAATTAATCTCAATATCATCCAAGCACTTATGATGCAATTGGAGTTTGATGATCAATGTCTCTTTGAATACCCCTGATGCTGTGTTCTTGGATCTCAATATCTGTTGTCATAAACTTCCATCCTGATCCTTCAGAAACTGCATAAATACACGTTGGTAATCCACTTGATCCAAAATTGAGGTTACAACTATGAGAGTCACGGTAATGCTTTTAGCTGGGAAGAAAATGGCCAACAGTGATGACAGAGACACCTTCAGCGGCGGACTTCACCTCAGCACAGACGTCAACACGGAATTTCAAGGGAGATACGAGTGGTCAGATTTTAACTCATTTCCAAGGTCCCTGAAATAATGGATTTGTAGTTAAATTTTACTGTGGACCTGGAGAAAGATTGTAAATTGCAGGGGCAATGGGGTTAGCTATCATCCAAGCAGCTCCTTTGAGAATTTTGCTAATGGCTAAAGAGGAACCAGGCACTGCATATACCCAGACATGTAGGTCACGGAACAGGTGAGCAAGGGGAGTTTGTAGAGTCATCCAGGTGCCCCCAATGCTGCATCTACCTGTCTATTGCTGCCCCGTGTCTTTGCCTTGCAGACAAAAAACAATTTTCTTAGAATAGTATTCAACCTGTAGAGGACTAGGTGCTCAACTAGCTACCAGGAGGAGTGTGAAAATTTCATGGATTATCCTTCATATCAGAATGACACAAATGAGTGTCTAATGCATTCTCTCTCTACAAAAGGGATTAAAAAAAACACAACCACCACTGTAAATGTTTACGTACAGGGACTACTTACTTCTTCTGTAGTTCAATTTACGTGATTTCAGCTAGTTGCTGTTAGGAGGGATAAGAAAATAGAAATATAGAAAGAGAAAGAGAGAGAGGATAGATGATAGACAGATAGATAGATAGATAGATAGACAGGCAGACAGATAAAGGCTCTTTGGAGTACATCTGAGATGGGAGCAGGGAATCTGCCTGTTCCCTCACTGCCTGTTCCCATGTGCCGTGCTGTCTGCCTCTCCCAGTGGGGGCGTCCCCCATGCTGATGAGAGTCTGTGGCTTAAAGATACTTGTGCAGCACATAACCCCTAAATGCAAACCAAGTCAGTATTCAACTTAGTTGAAGAAGCATATTCCTTTTAACACTGGAGGAAAAGACAGCAGGGTTAGATTTTGGAAGACAGGATGTTGGCATCCAACAGGTGCTAACGGATTTTCCAAGGATGTCATTGGTTTTGGGTCATTGGAGTCTCACAGAGCCTTTTAGAACCTGACCCTTGATGATGCAGTCCTTTGCTTTTTATCAGTTATACTCTTCGGGGAAGAGTTTTATATCTCATTTCACACCCCAAACATCCTCTTGAGATAAGTAGAGCAGGCATTTATTATTACCCCCATTTTCACAGATAAAGAAATGATGCTTGGGTTTTCCCCATTCCATAGCACACAGCCCAGGAGTCACAGCTGGGCTCAGTCCCAGCCTGCATGTCCCTAATCCCTCATTCCCTCTGTTTTGAGACATTTCCTCTGAACGCCGAGTCTCAGATCCTTTTGTTGGCCAAGAGGAAAGTGACAATTTTCAAAGCTGATTAAATTATTTGGACTACTCCTTTTTTTATACTCCATATTTCTCAATATTTACCTCCAAACTGACTAATGGTAGTCATAATTACGGTATCCCGTCAAGCACTTATTATGGTTCAGGCAGTGTGCTACACACTTCGCATAACTTTATCTCATTTAATTTTCAGAGAAACATATTGGTTAGTTACTATTATGATGTCCACATTACAGATGATTACAGATGAAGAGATTGAGGGTTAGAGGAATAGGAATAAGTCATCTACGGGCACAGTGAGACACTCACTATATTCACTTCCTGGGGTTGCCACAAAAAGGACCACAAACTGGGTGACTTAAAGCAACACAAATTTGGACGGTCTCAGTGGCTCAGCCTGTAATCCCAGCACTTTGGGAGGCCGAGATGAGAGGATTGCCTGAGCCTGCGCGTTCAAGATCCACCCGGGCAACTTGGTGAGACCTCGTCTCTAATAAAAAAAAATAGCTGGGCGTGGTAGTGCATGCCTGTAGTTCTGGCTACTTGGAAAGCTGAGGTGGAAGGACTGCCAGAGCCCAGCAGGCTGAGACTGCGGTGGCCAGGAGCATGCCACTGCCCTCCAGACTGGGTGACACAGTGAGACTCCAACTAAAAAAAAAAAAAAAAAACTTAAAAAAAAAAATCCACTAATTTGTTCTATTAATAAATTGATCTCTTTTGGAGGCCAAAAGTCTGAAACCAAGTTGTTAGAAGGCCCATGCTCTCTCCAAAAGCTCTTCAAGAGGACTCTTCCTTGCCTCTTAGCTGGTGAAGATTGCTGGCAATCCTTGGCATTCCTTGGCCCATGACAGCATCACCCAGTCTCTGCCTCTGTGATCACATGGCTGTTTTCCCTCTGCAGCTGTCTGAGTGTCTCTCCTCTTCTAATAAGGACACCAGTTATATGGATTTAAGGGTTTCCCTTTTTCCACTATGACGCCATCTTAATTTAACTAACTACACCCGATACTACCCTATTTCCAAATGAGATTCCATTCTAGGGTTCTAGAAAGGACACACATTTTGGGAGGACACTGTTTAACTCAGTCCCTCGCATTTTGGGAGGACACTATTTAACTCCCATCCTGCTTCCTTTTGCTGGACACACGGGAAGACCATATTTCCTGGTCCCCCTTACGATTAGGTTGGGGCCATGCTCCTGGCTTCTGGCCAATAGAATAAGGACAAAAGAGATGTGCATTCTTTCAGGGTTGGCCATAAAACACCAATGCAATCTTCCACATCTCTTCACTTATCATTTGATTGAATCCAGCAGACCAGGGAATGACTCTGAGAAGGACCTAGAAGGCGGTGGTGCCATAAGATGGAAAAAGCAGAGACTCTGCATTGCAGCGTGGAGAACTCGCTTCTGAGGACCAGTTGAACTGAAGCAGTAAATCTTTACCGTGCTAAGCCACTGAGGTGTGCAGGTTGCTTGTTGTAACTGTTAGCCTCACTGATACAGACATCTACCTGGCAAACTGCAAGTAGGATTCAGATACAAGTGTACTGGCCCCAAATCCTAGATTCTCAACTGCTGGGCTATTTGGCTTTCTTACAATTGCTCTGGCTAATTTAGCTATCATTATTTTGTAGGCCCGCTTCAGCGGTTTAGCAGGTGATGGAACTTATTTGCAAAAGGACCTGTTGAGATATCGCCCACTGGTGAGCACATGTAAATGTGCACTGTTGGGTAGGACCAGAAGGCAAAGTCCAAAGGGGCCAGAATATTCCAGCATACTTCCCCCCAGCTCTGCACAGAAGGACTTAATAACGAACTTCCCCATCAGCCTGCTCTTAAAAGGTGACCAGTTTTCCTCACATTGTTCCTTTTTATACTTTAAGGTGATGTCAAGCCTCTTTGAGACCCACAGTCTCCGCACCTGCCTTTCTGGGAGACTCGGATGGGTTCTTGTTCCACTGCTCCTGCAGTTTCTTGCACACACATCACGTGCCAAGCACTGAGGAGGTGAAATGAAGGAAACCTTGCTGTCTTGGGGGGTCTCCATTCTAGGAGAAAGGCTGAGATCAAGTCCTGAGGTCCACAGCCCTTCAGGGGATTGGACTGAGAACAGGTGTAGAACCATGACTTGGCATGGTCTGAAGATCTAGAAGGCCTCCCGAGGAATGGCATTTGGGGTGAGGATAGCCTGAGTGAGCTGAATGTATGGGGAACTGCTCCAGGCAGGAGACGCGGGGAGGAGGTTGGCTGGAGCAGGAAAAGGAGATTCCAGGGCCCAGGTACACACTGCGGGGCACAGCCCTCAGGGTGAGGCTTTGCAGTTCTGAATGTGCCTCCAGTGGGTGAAATCACCATGTCTTAGGGTAAGAGTCTGGAAACAGCCTTTTATTTCCGCGTAGCTTTTAGTTTCTAAGACAGCACAGGCATTCGCATAGACACCGGATTGCATATGTGAGGTTGTTGCTGATTCTCCGGCCTCAAATTCTGTATTTTATGCTTCTCTTTTCCTCCTTTCTTGCTCTCTAGGGCCATACTTTATAGGCTCTAAACATTTCTCACATCGCACAATCAGAATCTCTCATATATTGCATGATAAAATATTTGCTACATGCAAAATAGTACACAACATACTCAGAAGGTGTGTGAATCAACCATTCGGGCAGAATAAGAATGAAATGATTCGTCCCATAGGCGAAAGCATTAGTTTTTCCTCACCATTATTTTATTTGCTTTTTAAATTTTTTAAAATAAGGGTTATTTGTAAATGGTAAAAGATTTTTTTTGCCATGAATAAAAGTATTGTGATTAATTTTATAAGAAAAATATGATGATGCGTGGTTCATCCGTTTTTTAAAAATAGGTTTATTGACTTAACAATAAACTGCCTCTATTTAAAGTATAAGCTTTGACACATGTATACACTTGAGAATTCATCACTGCCATCAAGATAATGAGCATATATATCTCTCTTTTCTTGGTACTATTTCACTCTTTTCCCTGCACCCACGATGGTTTTCTGTTACTACAGAGTATCTTGCTTTTTGTAAAATTTAATATATAAGAAATTATACAGTATGTACTCTTTTTGGTCTGGATTCTTCCATGTAGTGTAATTATATTGGGATTCATCCCTGTTGCAGTATGTATTAGTAGTTCTTTCTTTTTTATTCTTTTTTATTCCATTGTGTGAATCTATCACAACTTGTCTGTTCACCTGTTGATGGACATTTGGTTTGTATCTGGTTTGGGGCTATTACAAACCAGCCGGGCTTGGTGGCTCAGCCTATAATCCCAGCACTTTGGAAGGCCGAGGCGAGTGGATTCCCTGAGCCCGCAGGTTCAAGACCACCTCGGACAACTTGGGGAGACCTTGTCTCTACAATGAATCAAAAATTAGCCAGGCGTGGTAGCGCATTCCTGTAGGTCCGGCTACTTGGAAGGCTGAGGCGGAAGGATTGTTGGAGCCCAGCATGTCGACGTTGGGGTGGCCGTGAGCGTGCCACTGCACTCCAGTCTAGGTGACAGAGTGAGACTCCAACTCAAAAAAAAAAAGTAAACTTTCATTTTTCTTAGGTAATTTTATTATTTTAAATTTCATTTCTCTCATAATTGTGTCTCTCTTGCTATATGCCCATGGCTTCTTCACAGACCAGGCAGGATGGGGTTAAGGGTTAATACACTTCAGTTGGAGACAATTGTAGCCAGTGGGTTCTGATCTGAGGAGAGGGCTTTAACTTGGCCTATGAGGTTGATGTGCACATACAAAATACAAAATCGCTAAATTGGCAGAAACAATAGTCAGAGACCATTGCTTATGCCAACCAATATGGAGGAGGGAAAAGTCATCTTCTTCCGTCTTAATTATGTTTTCTCCTTGCCATGAGATTAGCACATGATGCCCAGGAAAAATGTGTAGGTTAAATATATTTTTAAGAGATTGTTAATATCCGCTCCCAAAGTAAATGACACAAAACTAACATGAGTATAAGCCAGGACAGGCGTTATTAATGGTGTTTGTTTTTCATTAGGAGGGCAGAACAATTCCCTAATTGCTAGCAGGTTTTAGGAACTGCCTTATTTGTAAACAGCGGTTCACAAAAAAAAGTCATTAACAGAATAAACAGCCAATTTAGAGCGAGCAATTGCAATCATAAACTGTATTTAGCCGGGCTCGGTGGCTCAGCCTATAATCCTGCGCCTTTGAGGCCCGCCTGGGCAACTTGGCAAGACCTCATCTCTACAATAAAAAATCAAAAATCAGCCGGGCGTGGTAGCGCGCGCCTGTAATTCCAGCTACTTGGAAGGCTGAGGTGGAAGGATCGCCGGAGCCCAGCAGGTCGAGGCTGTGGTGGCCGGGAGCGGCCACTGCACTCCAGTCTGGGTGACGGAGTGAGACTCCAACTCAAA